>CAUYRT010089278.1:0-50485 GCA_963574885.1 Lepilemur ruficaudatus | reverse complement strand
GTGAGCAAACTTTGTTTTCAATGATTATAATCTGCTAAAAGCTTCAAAAGCTGGTGTCTTGGTGTTCTATTTATTGAATAATTGACCAAAGATTTCCAGTTTATTTGGAACAAAATTCAACAAAAATTTCGAGATCTGTTTTACCCACAGACCTGTTTGCCCAATTCTTCAGGGCACTGAGACTCGATGTCCTCTGAAATTGATTGATAATGGGAAACAAAAGAAGAAAAACATGCTAAAGGTCAGTTTTTTAAAAAGTTTGTTATCAACTTCATCATGAAAGGTTTGTAGTTTAGTAATTCTATGCGTATGTTTCAAAATTCTGTAAATTTTGTCAAATAGGACACCCATTTCAATGGCTAGAATACTGAGGCCTATTTATGCGCAATTACAACCTGTGTGCGCCACAACTTGCTCCAATCACACTTCCTTTCATTGGCCTCTTAATTTAGTAAGAATACTGTCGTTACCGGGACATTGTGTCCCACCAAAATTTCAATTTATACTATCCTCACAAAAATGCAGTAACTTTATTTCCAAAAACTTTATGAAAAATTTTAGCTTGATTTAGAATAGCATTCAAAGAAAGTCAGTTGTTTCACTTTGTAACAATGAACTTCCAAAGCTCTGCTTTGATTCCATGAATTGGATAAAAGAACTGAATTGTGATTACAATTCACTGGTTTTCCGATTTGAAGAATCTGAGTACACCGATCTGTTTAACATGACACCGTTGTACCGTCTGTGAAGTTCCTCTTACGGAGCCAACGCGCCCCCAGCCGTCCCTTCCGCTGTCGTATGTGCGCGAGAGAAGCTGGAACTGAACAGCCGACTTAACTTAAAGAACAGGCATTTGATCTAAGCGAGAAGTCGTGCCTCTCGGAGCAATCTGTACAGCATCTTTTGCAGCTACATGTGTGAAATCAGTGTCTTAGAGCACAGTCTTCTTAAAATTACTAACTTCTAAACCAGCAGCTTTGAGTCTTCGGTTTTCTTGTGCTCGGGGAAATCGCCACAGCCCCCGTCGTGATGTGAAAGTCAACAAACATTGTGTGCAAATTGCACAATCCCCACCAACTTCCTTGAGAAACACAAGGTCAGTACTTACATTTTCATTAAACATTTGGCCTTTAGCTCATCAGTGCCAGAAGGGTTTATCGCAAATTTTAAAAATATTGACCAATAATAAAATAAACATACAGTTGTGAATTTATGTCCTGCAAAGAATGACAAAATCATTGTAGCAAGAGCATCCAGCCTCCTGCACATGCTCTGGGCATTTCACAGACACCAAACCCTAATTCCCCGTATTTTCCGCTGATCTGTCAAAGGGCAGCTAGGCAGCTTATTCTTTTTGGGGTCTGCTCTCTGCCTCAGTGATTTCCTCCAGTCTGTGGCTTTAAATATCATCTGTATGATTACAACTCCCAGTGATGCCTCACGGTCTCACACCTTGTCCCCGAACACCAGACTTGTGTATCTAATTGCGTGCCGGCCATCCCAGCTTAATGTCCAGTAGACATCGGGACCTTCACAAGTCCAGAATTGAACTCCTGATATTTCCCCAAAAAACTTGCCCCATCTTCAGTCTGTAATCTCCATTTCGCTTGATGACAACTTCATACTCCCAGGTGCCCAAGCCAAAAACCTTGAAAATCACGGTGGTACTACTTTTAAAATATATCTAGGACCTGACACCTTCTCAGCACCTCCACTGCTACCAGCCCCTGCCACCGCCTGCCAACGTGATTATTTAGTATGCTTATTATTTATCAACTGTCTCCTCTCACCAGGCTACAAGGATGGTGAGGGCAGGGATTTTTGCTGGCTTTATTCCCAGCCATTGTCCCAAGTACCTATAACAGTGCCTGGCACGTAGTAGGTGCTCAGTAAATACTTTTTCAGTGGCTAAATGCCTGGAGCAATCAGTAAATTATACTCCAGTGCAAATGACTCAGTGTGAGTGATATGACAATGTCACAGCTAGAAGGGCCTCTTGATGTCATCATGTCCTCCCTAGATGAGGAAAGGCTCAGAGGCATGAAGTGACTTGTCCAAGGTCACACAGCCAAATAGACTCTTCCAAGATTAATTTTGTCCTATACGATATCTTTTGTTAGAATCTGTGGGGCTTTGCCCAGCTGAAGGAATCTCAAGCGTCACTGAGTAACAGCAATGGTGATGATGACAGTTAACGTTTGCCGAGCACTGATGTCGCGCCAGGAATGCCGCTAAGCACTTTGCATATATTAACTCATCCAGGCTAGGGAAGGATTTTCAGGTGCTGGGGCTTATCTGGAGCCCCAGAAATGCCACAGTGTAGGCAGCTGCTCGCTCCGTGTATCGGACTTTGTGGGTCTCCTGCTTTGCTGGCAGGAGCCCCCAAATCCACGAGTACAGCTCGTGATCTAGTCCTCGTGGAACCAAGGACGGCTGGGAGATGTGGTCTGCCGTAGGGAAGGGGCAGGGTTTCTTCAACCCCCAGCCCTCTCCCCCTGAAACTCACACGGGCTGGCGAGAGGCAAGTCAGCGTGTGTGGCTGTGAGCGTGGCCTGTGTGGTCGTGCAGCCGAGGTCCACAGCCCAGCATGGCACTCACCAGCTGGGTCTCCTTGGACAAGCTGGGTGACTCCTCTGAGCCTGGCTCACTCACCTGCCAGGTGGGGACATCTCAGGCAGCAGAACCGAGGGCACAGGCTTTCGAACCAGGCTGCCTGGGTTTGAGTCCAGGCTGCACCACGGACCAGCTGTGTGACCCCAAACAAGTGACTCGGGTCTTAGCGCTCAATTTTCTGATCGGCCAACTGGAGATGATAACGGCCCCCACCTCCTAGGGCTGCTAGGAAGATTAAATGAGAAAATGGTTAAATGTGAAACACTTAGAATGGTGCCTGGAACATAGAGACCATTTAATAAATGTTAGTTGTCATTCTTATGACTTTATTAGTCATATTTTTGAGGCCCAGTGGAAGAAATCTTCTCATTCTGGAAGCCTTCCACCATTGCCCCCACCCTGTCCATACCACTGGTCCCCGTGCCGGTGATAAGCTCTCTGCTGGCTGTCCCCTTCCTAGGCTTTGTTTGATTCCATCTCAGGTCACAACCTCTGTCTCCATGTCCACGTTCCCTCTGGAAGGTGAGCACCATGAGTTTGAGGCTGCTCTGTTCTGTGTATCTCCAGCGCCTGGCAAAGTGCTGGCACAAAGTAGGTGCTCACTAAACGTCTGTTACACTGTCAATAGTAATGCGTGTATGGCTGTTAATAAGACTAATGGTCACCTTCCATGTGGCGTTTCCTCTACACCAGGCACCGTGCTAAGCACCCCATAGTACTATCACCAGCCGGCACCACAGTCCTACAAGAGGGATATGATTTACTCTAATTTTTTAAAATGAAAGTAAAAGTCAATGGATCTAAGCTGCTCACATGAAGTGGTTGTACCAGGATTTTTGGACTCAGGGCCCTTCCTTTAAACCAAAGTTCAGCAAACTATTCCGTGAAAGGAACGAATGGTAAATATTTCCAGTTTTGCAGGCCAGACAAGTCTCTGTGGCAAGCACTCAGCTCGGCCACTGCAGCACCAAAGCGGCCATAGACCATGTGTAAATGAGCGGGCTTATCTGTGTGCCGATAAAACTTTATCGTCCCAAACAGGCAGCAGCCTGGTTTTGCCTGCAGGCCTTAGTTTGCAGCCTCCTGTTTTATTCATGTGCTGTTCATTTCAGGTCACCGTGGATGGCATCTTGGACCCACCTAGAACTCCAGTCCTCCAACCAGAGCCAGCTCTCCTCTCCCAATGCCACGTCCTGCGACAATGCTCCGGAAGCCTGGGACCTGCTGCACAGAGTGCTGCCAGTATTCATCATCACCATCTGCTCCTTCGGCCTCCTGGGAAACCTTTTTGTCCTGTCCGTCTTCCTCCTGCCCCGGCGGCGACTGAACGTGGCAGAAATCTACCTGGCCAACCTGGCAGCTTCCGATCTGGTATTTGTCTTGGGCTTGCCCTTCTGGGCAGAGAACATCTGGAACGAATTCAACTGGCCTTTCGGAGCCCTCCTCTGCCGTGTCGTCAACGGGGTCATCAAGGCCAATCTGTTCATCAGCATCTTCCTGGTGGTGGCCATCAGCCAGGACCGCTACCACGCCCTTGTGCACCCCATGGCCAGCCGGAGGTGGCGGCGGCGGCGGCAGGCCCAGGCCACCTGTGTGCTCATCTGGGCCGTGGGGGGGCTCCTGAGTGTCCCCACATTCCTGCTGCGGTCCGTCAAAGCCGTCCCGGATCTGAACGTCTCCGCCTGCGTCCTGCAGTTCCCCCACGAGGCCTGGCACTTTGCGAGGATCGTGGAGCTGAACGTGCTGGGTTTCCTCCTCCCTCTGGCTGCCATCGTCTTCTTCAACTGCCACATCCTGGCCATCCTGCGAGGGAGGGAGGAGGTCGGCAGGACACGGTGCGGGGTCCCTAAGGACGGCAAGACCACGGCGCTGATCCTCACGCTCGTGGCTGCCTTCCTGGTCTGCTGGGCCCCCTACCACTTCTTTGCCTTCCTGGAATTCCTGTTCCAGGTGCGAGCCATCAGAGGCTGCTTCTGGGAGGAGTTCATCGACCTGGGCCTGCAACTGGCCAACTTCTTCGCTTTCATCAACAGCTGCCTGAATCCGGTGATTTACGTCTTTGTGGGCCGACTCTTCAGGACCAAGGTCGGGGAGCTTTATAAACAATGCACCCCTAGGAGTCTGGCCCCAATGTCCTCGTCCCATAGGAAAGAAATCCTGCGATGTTTCTGGCGGAATTAAAACAGCAGTGAACCAAGAAGCCTGGCTTTCTTATCGATTATTTATGACATAACAAGTATAGTTTGGTGGGCTGAATAAAGACCTGCAAAGATATCCCTGGAACTTGTGACTGTTACTATATATGGTAAAGGGATTTTGCAGATATAATTAAACTAAGGGTCTTGAGATGATCCTGAATTATCTGGGCCCAATATACTCACAAGGGTCCTTAAAGTCAGAGACGTGACCACAGATGCAGGGACCAGAGTGATGCAAGGGGTGAGGTGGGGGAGGGGCCCCGAGCAGGGGTTGCAGGCGCCCTCTAGAGGCTGGAAAGGGCAACAAAACGGATTCTCCCCGGAGCCTCCAGAAGGAGCCAGCCCTGCCAACTCCTTGTCTTCAGCGCAGGAAAGCTGAGTTTGGAGCTGGCCTCCAGCACTGTAAGAGAATACATTCGTGTCGTTTTAAGCTACCAAGTTGTGGTCATTTGTCGCAGTTGCAATAGGAAACTAATACAACCATCCAGTAAGGGTCTCTTATTACATCTCCACGTGTCCACAAAGCTTTCTAGGCTAACCGCGAGGAAAGCAGAGATGCTATAGTGAGAGATTCCATCCACAGGAACTTGCATGGATCCAAATATTGTGACATAAGAAAGAAAATGAGGAATGGCAGGAGCACGCTGCACAGGCAGTGTCTTGAGCATCCCGAGGAAAGGGAGATGGGCCCCCACCAGGTTATCGAGGAAGCCGGGGGTCAGCTGGGAGCTGGGCTCCAACCGAGGGTGGAATCTGGATTTGAGGAGACAACGAGGAAGGGCTGGTGGGAGCAGAGCCAGAACACAGAGGTGGGAACCGTGGGCTGCTCAGGTAAGAATACTTGTCAGTATTCTCAGTGAACAGCCAATGCTCCGGTGCGTTTCTTGCTACCAGAGACCCGGTGGTGAGCCGCATAAGGTCTCTGCCTTCCAGGGGCTCACGTCAACATGGACAGTAGTCAGGAGAGTGCCACAGAGCAGGGTAACCGCCACCATCAGGGTGAGGGAGGCTGTGGGGACACAGAGGAGGGCTCCTGTCTGGGTGGCTGGGAGCCGAATCCCAAAAAACAAGCACTTGGCCAAGCGGAACAGGGGGAAGGAGGGTTCCAGACGGGAGAAGCAAAAGAGGCCCAGAGGCAGATGGGTTCGTGGGTTAGGAGGGAGAGGCCAAAGGGTGGTAGAGGACAAGGCAGGTCACGGTGGGATTTGGGCTGGAAGAGGAAGGACATGTTAGGGCTACAGTGGCCGGTGGGCAGAGAGAGCTCACTACGGAAGCAGGAGGGACCCCGGGGGGCTCCGAGGCCCAGCTGAAGCTAGAAGGCACGACTTTGTCACGCGCATTTACTCTACCCATGCTCGGCAGGCCCGAGAACGGCAGACGGTGGATTGCTGCAGGGTGGGGGTTTTGCCGGATAGACGGCTGTAGGTCCCGGGAGTTGGGGCTACTGGTCAGAGATGGGGCTGGCTGGAAGAGGGGAGCAGTGAGCCCAGGAAGTGAGGGAAGGAGAGCGACTCTGGTATGTTAAAGGACGGGGGCAGGGGGAGGACCCAGACGACAGAGCAAGAAGGGTAGGAAGTTGTGACCGCACAGCAGGAATATTTGAATGGGACATTCCAGAAGGTGAGCCACCCAGGAGATGACAAGGACCAGGTGTGGCCATGGCACCAGGTGGTTGAAGTTGATGGAGGACAAAGGCGGTTGGAGACAACATAGTCAAGGGAGTGAGAGGTCAGCAGGGATGGGCGGCCCACTGGGCCCCCCAGCAGGCAGGATGCTGCCAGGCCCTGGGGAGGAGGCAGCGGAGGCCAGGAGCCCACCCCGAGATCTGTTTCCATGGGCGGGGGGAGGGTGTGGTGACCAGACTGCAGCACACGTGGGGGGATGAGCAGCCTCCACAGCTACGTGGGAGGGGCTGGCACTCACGGAACAGCAGCAAAACTCAGATTCATTCTAGAACTGGAAAGTGGGCCAGGGCTCCTGGAGCCCGGAGAGGGGGTCTGAGAGGCTGGCAGGGCTGGGTCATCGGGACCTCGTTCCAGCCTCTGCAGGTTTCCTGGAGAACAGAGTGTGGTTTAGATGGCCGGGATTAGGGCCAACAAGAAGGATCATACCTCCATGTGTGTTTAATTTGGCCGACACGATGTGTAAATAATGCGTCTGAGTAGGCTACCAATATTGAACTTCCACATAAGAATCCAGGTTTCCAGCTTCCCTTGAACATCTGGAAGGTCTAGCAACACTGAGTCTGAGCTCACTCATTCAGCAGATACTTATTGATACTTTGTCAGACACTGTTGTAGGCACTGAGAGCATGGCAGTGAACAAAAGAGAGGACGACCCCTGGTCCCCTTGGATTGGCCGTCTGGAGCTCCCCCAGAGCGCTGAGCAGCAGAACCCCCCGAGGCCAGGGCACCCTCCCACCAGCATCACACACATGGCCAGGCACCCCCACGGAGAACCACAGCAGCCACGCCATGCTCATCACCTCATTTAACCCTCCGACCCCCGTGTCAGGTCTACTCCATTATGTCCATTTTCCAGGTGAGGAAGAGGAGGCTGAGGAAGGCAGCATGTGCCCAAAGGGCAGAGGTGGGATTCACCCAGCTTGAAGGACTCTAACACCACTGTGACGTCCAGCCCCCAGGCAGGAACTCAGTGGGCAAAGACTCCGCAGCACAGTGGCAAGGACACGCAGGGCCGGGCGGGAGCAGAGAACTAGAGAGGACAAAGACTCCTGCTCTCTCCCCCTCTCCCTGTGAACCGACCCAAATACGCCCTCTGTGCCCCTCTCTCTGCCTACATCAAGCTTCTGGCTTATAAAAATCCTTTCTAGGGTCTGCAACAAACAATCCCACATTCAAGAGGAATGTGCTGGCCAGTGAAATCAGAAAACGTGGCTCACAGGCCACAGTTGAACGGTAGACTACAAACACAGTCTCTGATCAGTGAGACACCTGATTTACGGAACGCAGGTAAGTAACGTTCACCGAAGCCCAGCAAATAGCCCCCCGGCGAGAGAGAGACTGGCACAGGGAGAACTGTTGCCCTTGTGTCGGGAAGGTTAATTATTCATTTGAAGAGGGAGAAATTCCTGCCTTCGTTAAAACGATCGATGCCGTGGGAGAAGGTAATAGTTTTGAATTCCTGCGGATCTGGTTGACAGGCTGACCTGGCACATTCCATACCTGGGTCCAGGCTCAGGCCGCGCCTGTGGCGTTCACACCTGGGGTGCAGGGATGCGTTAGCAAATGGTCTCCCAGCACCCCTGCCTCCAGCACCCACTTAGGCTCCCACTTTCTCTCTGAGAAGGGCCAAGTAGAGAGAGATGTGGCGCTTCTTCTCCCATCCACTCCCAGCCTCAGGCCTGTCCTGGGCCTCCAAATCATGGGATCGATGGCCACATCTCGCCTTTCTGCTGTGCACGGTGGGAAAGGGAGTGAGTGCACCCTGCCCCATCCATCGCCCCTTCCATCACCGGGACTGAGCCGCGCTAAACCTTCCAAATCCCGGCCCTGGGAAACTCCCTGATGTTGCAATGGCCACAGGCAGGTTCTTGTTCTCCGGAGATGAGTCATGAACTTGGAGAGGAGCAGGGGGGAAGCGGTCCCAGGAAATGTTCCTCCCTGCCCTTCACTCCCACCGCAACCCCCGGGGCCTGGAATCCAGCCAGGGCTGGTTCGAACCCTTGGCTCCCAGCTGGGCTCCCCCTGGCCTCTGCGCACCTTCAGGCCTTCCTGCTCTGCCCCTTTCCCACTAGCCCAAGTGCCTGAAGCAGGGCACGGTGTGGGCCTCCGTGTGCCTGCCCCTTCCTCCACACCCTCTGGGTTCCCTCTCAGCACCCCCACACCTCCCCGAACCCCCCAGCTCAGCCCTGTGTCCAAGTAGGGCCTCACTGTGGGGCTGCTGACCGCACAGTGTGGCAGGTCAGAGGGGCCTGGGGCTCCAGCGCAGGCCGCGTTCCAATGGCTTCCACCACCGTGTGGGCCTGGCCGGGTCACAGAAGCTCACAGCCCCCTTGTAAACGGGGAAGCAGGGCAGTAGTACCTCATTGAGTTGTGAATATCAAGTGCCTTAATGGGCTGCCTCTTACCCTTTTTGGAAAGAGGTAATGAGCAAAGAAAGGGAAGGAAAGGCGAACAGGTGCGTGAAGCCCCGGGACAGCAGCCGCCCGCAACAGGCACACAGCAAACATCATTTCCTCCTGTGAGTAGAAGAGGCTGCAAATATCACCAAACGAGCATGCATCAAAGTGGTGCAATCTGAATAAAATATAAAAAATCATATCAGTGTCAATCTCCTGGTTGTGCTATGATACCACACTTGCGTAAGATGTTACAATTGGGGGAAACTGAGTCAAGAGTACATGGAATCTGTCTGTATTATTGCATGTGAATCTACTAAAAAGCTTTAAAAAGAAAGTATTAAGTTCAACCACTTCATGTTACAGATGAGAAAACCAAGGCCCAGAGACAGGCAGAGACTGGTCCACAGTGAGCCGGTGAGCTGGGCTCTGGAGCAGGGCTCTGTCCAGACCCATGATGCCCACGAGGCTCTGGTGACAGGTCTCAGGCTGTGCGGTCAGAGATAAGGCCTGACTGCCAGGGATCCCACCAATTCGGTGGCCTTGAGGGTGGCAGAGACTCCCTGTGGCTGGGATTGGATTTAAGACAGTGAGTAGGAAGTTGGGCCTAATTTCCAGGCACTCCAGAGGACAAAAAAGTATCAGAAAGTGTTGGCTGGGGCTCAGCAAGTATGAGGGGAAGACATTTCAGGGTTTTAGTCAATAGGGAGCTCAGTGTACTGTGGCTGCCAAAATGCCTGCTAGTTCTAAAAGCTGCATTAATAGGAGTATAGTGTCTAAAATGAGGGAGGTGATATCCCATTAACTTAGAACAGGGTAGGGTCCAATAGGAGTTCTGTGTCCAGCTCTTGGCTAATTCAGAAGAAAGGGATCAGACTGGTGACAGAATCCAATGGCACACCCTCTAGACAGGGCCTGATGGGGCTTACCTGCCGGGAGCAAGACTTGTGGGGAGGGGGAACAAATGCACTTGGTGTGAATCCAGTAGGGCCAAAGAGGAAAAAATTCCTGAGCAATGCATTTGGCTTAATTTGAGGAAGAGCTTTTTGACACACAGAGCTGTCCCATGATAGAACAGACCACCGTGGATAACAGTGGGTTCCTTACCACTCGAGGGCTCCCAGCAAAGCTGCAGGGTCTCTTAGCAGGATGTTGCAGCAAGGATCCAAGAAGCATTTATTGCACACTCACCCTTGAGCTTGCTGCATGTCAGGGAGGCAGGTAAGAAAAGAGATCATTCCTCAGTATGACATGTGTAATCATGGGGTGACAAAATCTGCCTGGGAGGAGTTCAAGAGGGAAGAAGGTGCCCTAAGCTGGGTCTTGAAGTTAAGTAGGACAATGAGGGTGTTGGCCACCTGTAGCCTTTCTCTCACCCAAGTTCCCAGCCAAAGAAATCAAGGGCTGGAAGAATGATGCCAAGGCTAAGGGGTGACTGTTATCCTCCAGGCCAAGTAAGTCAGTGGAGGCTGAACAAGGGAGTGGTATGTTCAGAGTTGCATTTCAGAGAGACACTTTCACTGGAATATGGACAATGGCCTGCAGAGTGTGTCGGTTATCTATTGCTGCATAACAAACCACCTTGAAACTCAGTGGTTTCAAACAACCACCTTAGTTCACACTTCTGTAGTCAGCCATTTGGGCTGGGTTCAGCTGGGTGGCTCTTCTGCTGGACTTGGCGGGGCTTACTCAGGCATCTGTGAGCAGCAGCCAGGCAGCTGGCTGCTCTGCTTCTGGAGAATGAACAGGAGGAGGCAGCAGGTGTGAGGCTGACCTCAGATGAAATTAAAAACCATTGATGGGTTAGTATGTCACTTCTAGGCAGAAGAAGATGCAAAATCATAGTTCTCCATTCTTTCCCTTACTCTGCTGTAGCAATCCTGGAAGGCTTGTGTTAAGATGGTGATGTCATTAAGATCTGAAGACCCTGTCAGCATGGACCTCTGAGTTACTGAGAAGAGCAAAGTACCCTACAACCTACATTGAGCATGTAGCATGAAGAGAAAATAAACTTGTGTTTGAAGCCACAGAGAGTTGGGAGCTGTTTGTCACCGCAGCAGAACCCAGCCCATCCTGACTGACTTATCAGGTTTCAATGAAGAGGGATTGTTTCTTAAACCCTTGGTCTCTTCCCCATCTTTTGCTCCTTTCCATGAACAAGGGGTGACCTCTCTGATTGACCAATTTCAAAAACAGGAATTAAGCTCATAGATCTCAGTTCCTTCCTCCATTCTCATTCTTTTGGAAGTGCCTCTCTGCAGACTGGTCTTCTCTTGGCCAAGAGGTTAGCGTAGAGTTCAAGGCTCTGCCCCAGTAGGGAGAGTTGCAAGCACTTCCTGGGCCTGATTCTGGGATTCTGGATTGAGAAGTCCATTGTGGCCACACACCTAAGTGACATCTTCCAATCAAGCCCAATATCAGTAACAAGATGATGTTGTGGTCCCCATGCACCGACTCCTCTGTCTGCCTCTAGTTCAGAACTCGTGAGAGAAGACAGGAGTGTCCTCACACCCCAGGTCCTATTATCTTGTCCATCACTTACTACAAAGGACTCAAGTCCCAAACATCTGTTACTCCTTGGGCACAAATACGAAAGCTCGATAGTAAACTGCAAATCTGATGCCTGAGAGGCTTTTCACAAAATCCTTGGTAATATCTTAGTGAGTTCTGATGCAGGGTTTCTTAGCACTACAGATATTCTGGACCAGATAGTTCTTTGTTGCGGGGGCTCTCCTGGGCATTGCAGCCGGTTAGCAGCATCTCGGGCATCTGTGTACTAGATGCCAGGAGCAACCTCCCTCTCCGGCGGTGACAACCAGAATGTCTCCAGATGTTACAAAGTGTCCCGTAGGAGGCAAAATCACCCCTGCCACATCTGAGAACCACATTTTAGCTGATCTGATCCAGGTATTCTATGATGGCCTCAAGGAAAGTCTGGTTGTCTGGGGAGACTTCTGGAAGGCGGTGGGACGTCAGCCCTTGAAGGATTGAACCTCAAAAAGAGAAGGGGCATGTCATGGTGCTGGGAAAGGAAGAGTGCACAAAGTGGGGCTTGGAGGCACGTGCTGGCAGGGGAGCGGGTGGATCGCACAAACAACAGCCGGAACCATGAAATAGCCAAGCTACAACCAGAAGCAACTCTGGCGTGCATAGCACACACAGTAAGATACCATTAGCGGGTATCATCAGAGTGGAATCTCTCCTCAAGCTCAAAACCTGACATTGGCTTCCAGCAAGTCAACATGATTGATTCTGGGGTCATCCCCTGGTGCTTAACACCTTCGGCCAACGCCTCGTGGCTTCTTTTCCCTTCACTGTCCTGCAGCCGATCTGGTGGATGGGGGGAGGTAAGACTGGGAAAGGGTGGCGGAAGGGAAGAGCCGGATTCATTTGCAATGCACAAAATGCAATGCACAAAATGCAGTTTTACAACAAACAGGATCCAGCGGGGCGGGGACGACCTTGAGAGGAGGGACCAGAGCATAGAGGGGCAACATTGAGTCCCGTCTTTATTTAAAATTCTGAGGATTTGTTCATCATGGATGCTTCCGCATTAATTTTGATTTTGAAAAAACATTGTATTAAATTATTGTTTGATTCCTAAAGTGCTCCCCCCGGAACTTTGCGCCCAGGTGAGTGCCCTTAGTGGGGGCAGGGGAGGGCTGCATTTCCAGTGGAGGAATCTAGCGGAAAAGCTTTCACAGGCTTCTGTTTCCAACTCACCTTTAGGTACCCCTCAGAGAACACCGCAACAAAATATCTCTATCCGAATTCTCTCATGCCCCAAATATTCCTTTACCAACCCGCTGTGAAAGCCCCACTAGGGGCAACTTTCACGAGCCTCAGGGAAAGAGAGAGGGCCTGGTGTACGTTCACCCAGCTCAGTATTTACAGGGAGGAATTAATTATAAAATAAAAGACATTTTAACTGTTATTTCCTCGGCCAAGAGGCAGCTGTCACGGGCACGCCTAGTGGAGGAGTTAGGGTGGTTAGGGTTTTCCCCAAGCCTTCCCACGGTGCGCGGGGCAGGCTCTGCGCAGGCTCCACGCCAGGCTCTGCAGGCGGCGAGAGTCCAAACCCAAGTTCCATCGGGCAGAGGGCGCACGCCCCCTGCTGGCGCCGACGGCAGATTGCGCTTTCCCCAGAAATCCTGTGCACATTTTCAAAGCAAAACCCTGCCCCCCGTGGGTGACGACAGATGGGCTCCAACGTCAAACAGAGCATGGGAACAGAACGAGGCAAAAAATTCCTCTCGAATGGGGGTTGTTTAAAGATCTCTTCAAATGAAAATTTTTTTAAAACGATAAACCTTGCTGGTGGTGGCCTGTCAATAGATAAAACTTCTGCAGGAGGGCGGTTGGCAATAGCCACCCAAATTGTCAGTGGGTGTCCCACGTCCTTGACTTGCTGTTTCTTTCCCCTGTGGTGATGTATCCAACAGATGCTCTCACAAGGAACTGAGTGCAGCAAGGGCACGTGGCCTGCTCCAGGCGAACCTCTGCAGCGGGGTGCAGAGTTGGCTAAAACTCCAGTTCTGCTGGCACCAAAGCAAGTAGGAAACAAAGGCCAGGCCGCTGTGGAAGGGAATCCGGCAGGAAGAAAGAAGAAGGGTTTTGAAGAGAATGGTATGTCCTGAAGGGGGCCGGAAACAGGAAGTAGAACTTTAAACTGAAATGGAGAAGAGAGGGAGGTTTTATTTGGCCTTTGAAGTATGTATTGAGTGGAATGATTTCTGACTATGGAGCTATACAATTGATACTATAGTTAAAATAGTATAGTTTTGGGGAATTTTTTCACCTAACTTGTACTAAATGTTAAGTGTTTTATGGAGGTCTTGCCCTGAAGTCTCTCTCTGTCACTGAAAAAAACTGGGCCACACCTGGGTTGACAAAATGCTCAAATTGGGGTTTTAGAAGCGAAGTTAGTACTTTGCACTGAGCAGTCGTGTTGTCCTCTGTACCTCAGCGGAATCCAAATTCAAAAGAATGACGTGTCCTCTTCTGGTAGCCTTAGAAATTCTTACTGTCAGGACGTGCTAGTGTTCGTTTTCCCCAGTTATCCCAAAACTCAAAAGACTGTGCCTCCAATACCCTCTTTGAAATTTATTTCCAAATGTGACCCAAGATGTACCCCTCAGACCAAATGTCCCTGTAATAGGTAATCCTGAATGTCAGGCTAACAGGGGAGCCAGATCCCCCCGGTCCCCAAATTCTCTGTTTAATGCCAGGGAAGCAGATGTCCGGATGGCCGTGGGACATGAGGAGACCAGGTGGTCATCTTCAAAACCAGGAATTCCAATCCTAAAACTGTTTTGAGTGGCTTATGTTCCTTTCCTCAGCTTCAGGAAACAGGACTCAATCTCTTGGGAGCAAAGCCAATTGATTTACAATTGGAAAGAACAAATGGCTGGAATGATTAGCTGTCTCATCTGATACATACCAGAGATGTCTTCTCACTGGGTTCTGGGCTCCCTGAGAGCAAAGACTGTATCTTTCCTCTTTAGCATGAGGCCTTGCTCTGTTCAAGAAACAGTTACAATAGTATCTCAGTAACAATAGCATCTCCTACATGGGACTTACTATGTGTCAGACACTGTTCTAAGCACTTCACGTACATTAACTCATGTAATACTCGTAACAACCCGATTACTTTGCCGAGAAGCTAACTGGAGCACAGAGAGATCAAGTAACTTCCTCAAGGCCACACAAACCACAAGCAGTGGAACCCATGTAACCTAACTTTAAAATCTACTCCTAGCCACGGGACCAATGGTTCCTAAACGTGTCTGCACATCAGAGTCACCTGGGGAGCTTTAAAAATACACCCCAGGGATCGGGATTTAATTGGTCTTTGGTGTGGCCTGGGCTTTGGAACTTTTAAAAGGTCTTCCGGTTATTTTAATGTGCAGACAAGTTTTGAGAACCAGGACAACTCTGCCTCATGCCCCAGCACGTTTGCTGAATATAATTTGCTCCATGTGGAACTGCTTTCAGGAATATAAACAAGCCCAGGAGAGGGAAAAAAAAATCCTACCTCGAGCAACAACGAATTATCTTGAGTGCAGCTGACTGTAATTCCAATGGAGTATGTAAGGACATGGGTCTGGGTCAGACTTTCCTGGATTCAGATTCTAAATTGGCTGGTTACTGGCTGCAGGTGGCAGAGTCTGGCTAGGTACTCAGCCTTCCCAGGCACACAGGTAGATGCCATTACCCAGGGTCCCTTAAAGTTGGCTGTGACCATGTGACAGAATTCTGACCAATAGAATGTGGACAAAAGTGGGGGGGAGAGAGAGAGAGAAGGAAAGAACTGCTTTCATGGCCAGGACTGGGAGAGGCAAACCATTTTTGGTTTATCCAGTATTTATCTAGCTCCATAAGACCCAAACTATGAGAGAGATTGGCCACAAGTGCACATTGTAGGGTAACTACACTGACTGGGGAGGGAGTGGCAGATTTTAATATTATAGACACTGTATATCTCAGAAAATGGTAGCAGACAGACACAGTGTTGCCATCAGAAGTACCAGGACTGTAGGAACATCATTTCCCAATAACAGAGTCTGAAACAGATCTACTACCCCCCACCCCAAAAAAGTATTTTATACAGGCATTGGGAGCAGTTCTTGGTGCAAAATAATAGTTTTTAAGGCAAAATCCAAAGAGTGAATATTTTAATTTTTTTCTAGAGTATTCTTAATTGCACATTTTAAATAGTCACACTAACAAGTTACATTTCCACAAAAATACTTGTACAGCATCAATATTCTTAAAGTAGTCACATCCATAATTTACCATAATTAGGAAAATTAGGAAACAATGACAGTCCTAATGTACAGACATACGTTCGTTTACTTGTGGTGAGATAAATTCAATGTCTAAAATAAGTCAGGATGAATCAACATAAAAGCTGAAATAGACATCCCTGCCAAATTTCTCAGGGAAAAAGCAAATAGTCCTGTGTGACCAGCAAGTTACGCAAACAGTGCGAGACAAATCCAGCTAGAAATTGGAAGCTGCCATGTCATATATACAAAATACACGTGAAACAGCAAAGTAAACGTTTTTTAAAGGGAGGGGCTGTTATTTCAACCACCCGGGGCATTAGAGACATAGTTGAGCCAGCTGACATCACATTTCTCATCTCCTGAAATACAGCAGGCAGCACTCTGGTGCTCACTAGGAAACGGCATGCTTGAAACCAGGGGGCCAACAACTGCTGTAGGAGGCCAAAGTATCCCTCTAACACCTGCGCTTACAAAAACTGATGACATGTCAAAATATAAATTGTTAAAACTAACTTAAATTTATCATCCCCCAAGAGGCCTATCATGGCAGTGTGTCGGAATGATTTTTCTATCTCTGACTTGCAGGCACTATGACAGAAAGAAAATACTTCCAAACTGGCTGATTTGCAACTGTACAGATAATGTCTATTAAAGCAAGCAGTATGCCTAGCATGATCCTCAAAGTGTTCCAATAAGTTGGCATTAAAGCACTATTATCCTGATATGAAAAAAGTGACTATATCTTCCAGTAAACAAAAATATTTCCTGATAATGAAAAGGAAATGTTTTTTCCACCATTATCTATATACTATATAATTTTCCTTTTTAACGTAAGACTTAAAAGTTTATATTTGATTTATTCTGATACCAATTGGTATGTCCAGTTGATGCATTTGCAAATACAAAAGAGTATCACACTTCGTGTTTGCACAGTCCCTTTCAAGGAACTTAAAGAACTTGATAGACATTCCCTCTGATGTCTTAGGTACGTCCAGAGGAAGTGAAGGGACCCCGGGGGAGAGGAGCTCAGAGTCCCACCACACCCCTGCTATTCTGAGGAATCATACTCACTGCAGGTGTAAGAACACTGACGCAAAGCAAAGGTGAGCGATTTCTCTTAAGCCAAGTCACACAGCTTTTTACGTACATAAAATTTAAATTAATGTTAAGACCATTAATAGTTAATCCTGAAGCCATTTAGTGCAATTGTGGATTCCTCATTTAAAACAACTGCTTTAAAATTCAGCTCTGCCTGTGGTCTCTCCGCTCTGGTGAGGGCACGCACGGGGCACAGGCCCCAGGTCAAACGCTGCTTGAGTGAGGAACGATGCCTGTGGACAGGCAGCCTCTGCAGGAGCAGACACAGCTGTTTGGACTTTTTGAAGCTAAACAAAGGCACTAAACCTACAGAACAGTTTTAAAAGGAGATGGTTAAAAAGTAAGTCCCTAAAAGCTTTTCTATAGCTTTGAGAAGCGACGCATGGAAGGGGGCAGGAAGCACCGGTCTTTCAGTATTTTGTCATCTTAGGCACATTGCTACTTAAGAGTTTTTTTCTTAAAGTGAATTCTGCCTTATAAAAATATTGATGTCAAATATATATACTTGAGGATCCAAATTGTACCCAAACTTCATTAAAAGGAAAGTCTATTGCTATGATGTCTAGAAGAAACAAGGTGTTTTATCTATCCTACTAGGCAACTGGACCTTCCACTTGTAAACAACAGCAATCTAGGGGTAGACAGGAAGAGAAAACTAGGGGTTCCGAATCAGCCCTGTTCGAGATGGAGACATCGCTATGGCCTCGGCTGCCTATCTCCTTGTGATGTGAAGTGGTTTTAACGTGTTGATAACCCTGTGGGTTCTGAAACTCGCTGGCAGACCTTAATCGGGCTTGCTCACTGGACTCCTCGGGGAGATAACTGTAAGGACTCAATGTAGCAACAAGTGGACCTGTGCAGTCTACTCCAGTCATCCAAGTCCCACCACACAAGCACGGTGGCAGTTCAGAAATGTGTTACTTGGAGAGACCCCAGACCTAAAGTAGCCCACGGCTGCTCTGCGTGTGATGTGACCAGAGCGCTCTCGCTCGACCATCCCACCCGTCTGAGGCACCACAGGCCTGGGACACTCTACGGAGCATTACATCACATACCATCATTCGCACACACGCATGCGCAGCCTGATCATCCAAAAATCCCCACTGAGCTTTGTTGTAAGAAACCCTCCCATTTATCCAGAGGGTCACTGGGGCTTAGAGAGATTAGATGTCTTGGCCTAGTCATCCATGTGGTAAGTCACAGATCTGGCAACCCAAGGATTCGTCCAGCACTCTTTTTACTGTGTCATTGTAACACAAAAGTTGGAAAGAAACTGTAAAAAAGAAAAAAAAAATTAAGGATATAATAATGTAGAAGCGTTCAAATATAGGTAAGTCCTTACAAACATCTTAAGTAAAGAGTATCTTGGCTGAACAGACCCTTAGGGATAAATCTTTCTTAGACACAAGGATTCTGTTCCCAAACGATGATTCTATCAATAGCAGGTATAGGAGGGCAGAACAGACAAAGAACCATGGAGATCACATTATAAAGACGTATGTTTAAATGGGATTTATAAATAATTTGTTAAAGGGGTCCATCCATTCACAATTTGGAGTGCAAAGAAAAGGACAATTATTTCTCTCTATCCTGTATCTAATTGAACTTAAGTATAACTATGAAAAGTAATTTAAAAGAGATTTTTAAGTTTGATCAAATGTTTTTCAGTTTGATTAATCATACTCAGGTAACACACACAGCATGTTTCATTATAAAAACAAATGGAGAATACTGGAATCCATGAGCAGGGTGGTCCGAATGTGCCCCAGAAGCAGGATGAACTTTCACAATAATAAACAGTGTTATCACCTGTTAGTATTTAGTCAGGACCACCCTCTACATGGACTCCATTAAATAGGAACCAAGTAACAAAGTAACATGATGCTTCAACAGGTGGTTACTCTAGGCATGGCCTTATTAAGTTTTTTTAGCAGTAAAAAGGAAACAAAACAAAACTAAAATTAAATGCTATGTAACATTACTTTTATAAATTCTAGATGTTTGGGTTTTTGTGTACATTGCTTTCCTGCTTAGAAAATTTTGAGAATGAAATTTAAATTCATTTTCAAAACCCCAAACTGAAATGCACTTTTAAAATCCAAATTCACCTCAATGATATTCCCCCACTTTTTAAAATGAGAAGTCATATCATGCAACTTTAAACAGTGGATAAATACAAAGTTCCACATTTTCTTCCTGCTAGAACAATCTAAAGTCAGGGATTGAGAGTGACTCCCCATCACTCAGGTAATGATTTGCTTGATATTAACCAAAATCAATTTTGATAAAGTATTCCCAAATATCTTGGGGTAAATGATAGTACTGCATCTATGAATATGCTCTATAAAAAAAGCAAAATATTCATGGAAGCATAAAACAATTTTACCTTTAAATAAAAATATTTTATTCATTTCTGACAGGTTATCAAAATGTACATTGTTAACCAAGTAAAAATGGTATGTCAAAATAGTTGACTAGGGCATATTTGGAGGATTTTTGTTTAATTTTAAAAGAGTAAAAACCACTTCAATCTCCCCTTCCACATTCCTAACAAGCTTGCAATACCTGCTTAAAATTGAACATACAAACCATTACATGGGCCCCAGGTCACTACAGAATGCACATTTTCATTTACACTTAAAGAAGCTATTACATTTAGGTTACTTTCCTTTGCCAAAAACTTTCAGACAAGTTTACTCCTCTTTATATTTTGTGTAACTGTAAATCACATGAAGAATATAGCACATGACTTGTATTAATCTAAACACACACACACACACAGGATAAAGTGCAACACAACAGAACATGTCTGTGACATTCACTTTCTCAAACCCCTGCAGAAGGATTTTCTGAGTAAATGGAAATAATGTTGTTCTCAAGTGCATGAACACTAAACCCAACAGAGTAGGTTAATTTTTTCACACTGATATTATATTGAAAATCCTATTTGTTTTGCTTCCCTGTGGCTTTTGTCTCTCATCCTCAACGAAAGTTTTGAAGCTGTAATTCTTTCTGCACCTTGAGAAAAATCACCTCCACAGAGTTACACATACAGTGTTAAAAGGAGGTTTCCAATGGTATCTGTAACAAGGAGAATTACAGTCGTTTTAATAAAAGTGAGCGTTCCACTAACTTGGCAGCAAATGCGTTAAGGACCTTTGACACTAGCCACCAAACATTTCTACAGGCAAGTACCAAACTAGCCCTAAAATGGCAGAAGTTTTTGGTTGCATGTTATTTTGACATTAAATTATTTAACTAAGAATGCTTTTGTTCCTGAGATGAGCACAGTAAAATTAAATGAGTTTCCTCTAAAGCTGCACAGGGACGCTGCGCTCCCTGTCTGCACTCCCGTTTCTTCACACACAGTCTTGTCGGAGGCGTCAGTCTTCCCCGTGGCGCCATTTCTGTGATTCATCTTGCCGGACATCTGGTCTGATTTGGTTTCTCATGCCACCTAGCACGTTTGACGTTGCTTCCGTGGCAACAATGAGAGGTTTCACCACTGCCGGAGGAATCTGGCGCAGAACTTCACCCACGGCACCGGTGACCCCTCTGCTCTCGTGTTCTCGAGCCGCCGTTTCATAGATGGTCTGAGCCGTGTCTGTGAGTCCCTGCAGAGGGGGGCGAGGGAGGGGAGGAAGTTACTGGTCAGGAAACTCTGAGTTATCCTATAATACACACCTGTAGTGCAGTTCATCAACACTATGTAACTAGATTAAACACTGCTTTAGAAATAACCCAGGATAATTATTTTTATGAGAAAATTCTAATTATAAGAGGAAGAGGCAATTATTCTGATTTAGTATTTTGTTGTGACACTGGTGTGTAGAAAATGCAGCTGAACTACAATTTCATATAGGGAAGATTACAGAAATATTTAATGATCCCAGAGTAGCTTCGCTGGCACTATTAATCAATTCCAGTTAAATGAAACTTAGCAAACAAAGCTTCTTGAATAAAAACACTCACTGAAGAAATATGGTGATAACTCCCCTCGATTCAACACAAGAAAACTAGATTCTCCTAAGCTCTAGGAAATTATTTAATTTGTTTTAAATTACTGGCTATGTACTAGAAAAAACAACGGTAACATTTGATTAAGATGAAAGCTAAATAGAACATTTCATTGGATTAAACAGAAAATTCTGAGAATAAAAGCAGGAGCATGTTTAATAATTAGTAACAATTAGAAGAAAAACTTCAGCAGCATTTTTGAGCTTTCTTATAACTATTTAACATTAAAATACTCATGACTGTTAGGCTTTGAAGCTGAATATATAAATGTGCAGGTCAAGCCAGTGCGGTAAGAACATCACCTGGCTTTCAAATCTCTACCATTTATCTAACTCAGAAATCCCTAGGGGACACGGAGCAATGTTCCACTGTGACAGCTTCAGTGATGGGGACAGCACAAAGGAACTTTGTGGTCTCCAGGGAAATCAAGGACCTTATTCTAACCCAGAATCCGGCCATCATGCTGGCAAGTTAACAAAAGTATCATTTCTACCCAGTACAGCAGGTGAAAACAGGTAATACTATGGAGGGGGGGGGAAGTCCACAAAAACTAGAATACAAGTGCTGTTTAAAAAATTAACTAAAACTATGGTCCCCAACTCAAAAGATTGGACTGCAGACCAGTACCCCAATCCACAGCCTGTCAGGGACCAGGCTTCAGACATCCAATGCACCCCCCAACTCAGTCCATGGAAAAACTGTCTTCCATGAAACTGGTCCCTGGTACCAAAAAGGTTGGGGACCACTGATCTATAAGATAATAGCCAATAACAGAAACCATGGGTACAATGAAGAAAGTGTTCATAATTTATACATTTCCCTGCATCATCTCCTTCCCCTCCCTATCCCAGAACCAACGAACAGGTGTTAGTTTATTATAGGATAATGACTAACACCACCAAGTTTGGAAACAACACAAGTAAATTCATATCTTAGCTCTATCACTTAGCTGTGTGACCTTGGATAAGTCATTTAAAAGAAGAATTAAAATATGGCCTTCCTTCTATGGTGATTGTTAGAATTAAATGAAATAATTCATCTCAAGAGCTTGACACAGCTTGGAAGACAGTAACTGTTCAATAAGTAATTCCTAGATAACTACTACTATCCTCACAACTACCTGACTACCACCAAATAGAATTATGGCCTGGTGCAGTGGTGCACCAGTGGTACACCTATAATCCCAACTACTCAGAAGGCCATGGTGGGAGGATTGCTTGAGTCCAGCCTGGACAACACTGCAAGACCCAATCTCTACAAAAAAATTTAAAAATTAACCCAGTGCAGTGGCATGAGCCTATAGTTCCAGCTACTCAGGAGGCTGAGGAGGGAGGACTGCTTAAGCCCAGGAGTTCTGGGCTGCAGCGCACCACATGCTAATCGGGTGTCTGAGCTAAGTTTGGCATCAATACAGTGACCTCCGAGAGCGGAGGACCACCAGCCTGCCTAAACAGAAGTGACCCAGCCCAGGTTGGGAAAGAATTATAAAAAGTAGGGGCTGGTATACTTTTTCTGTAAAGGACCAGGGAGTAGGTATTTGTGGATCACATAGTCTCTTGTCATATATTCTTTGTTTTTGGTTTTTCTTTTTACAACCCTGTAAAATTGCACAAATCACTATTAGCTCAAAGGTCCATATAAAAACAGTCAAGGGCTACATCTGACCTGCAGGCTAGTTTACTGACCCTGCTCTAAAGGGTGAGCCTATCTGTGAAGCACATGAGATAATTTCTCTTCATCTTTGACTAACATCTAAAATCCAAAGAAATATTAATCACCATTTAGGAACCTCTATTTAAAAAATAATTATTAGAGAATTCAGATTCAGTCTAATCAAGCCCCACCTCAATCCCTGCTCACTATTCTCACCCTCCCTTCCCTCATTCTTCCTATTGACAAATGAGTTGTAGAGAAGGAGAACTAAACTCGACCAGGTTCCAATCCTCTCCACTACCTACAAGCTGTGGGACACTGGTGAGGTCATGTTCTTGCTGAGCCTGTTTTCTCATCTGATAGGAATATCGCCTATCTTAATGGTTAACTATACACGTGGCACAAAGTAAGCACACAAATACTCACTTTTAAATGGATATAGGTTAAATTAGGCAAGCATGTTACAAATTGCTACACATTAAAGTGCTCTTATATCCTGCTGCCAGGTGCCCATGCCATGCCTTGAATCCAGTATCAGTCTTACAAATCTGATTTCTAATATGTCTACTGATAACTGGGCCAGTCCTGACATCCCTGGAGCAAGTCTATCTAGTAATTATCTCTCTTCAGTCTCCCCACTAACTCTCTTTTGTAAAAAGCTGACCTTGGTCTCACGTTTATTTATCCATTAATACTTTTCCTTGGACCCTACCTCAGTGGCCTTCCTACCATCTGGAACCACAGAGGCTACTTCTGTTAGGTAAAAGACCATCATCCCGGGCACTCCTTACTATTGTCAGAGTATGACTGGGAAAAATATCTTTAATGAGATCCTAAAACACAAATCTTAAAATGACCTCGAACTTCATGTCGTATTAAAAAGAATGTCAAAAAGATTAAGCCAGGGAAGGCCCCTGACAATACCCAGAAAAAAACCAGGGTTCACTAGCACAACTATGTCAGAGAGCAATTCAGCAATGCTTAATAAATGTTGAGATTTCAATATTTACAACTCATCGATTCCAGCCTAAATAACTTCTTGCACGTATAAACAAAAAGACATTTAGATGAGCATTCCCCAAAGCAGTGTTTTAGGGGAATAAATGGGAATTAAATGTTCACCCACAGGAAAATAAATTACGGTATATTTATACAACTAAATACATAAAACCATTGAAATTAGATCTACATGTATCAATATGGATGTATCTTGAAAGAAATACGTTGCAGAATGATACAAACGACACCATTCATGCAAACTTTTAAAACATAAACAATAGCATGTTGTGCTTATGAATACATACTTACGTAACAAAACTATAAAAACATATGCAGAAAACATATGTACCACCTTCAGAATAGTGAAGGCATGGGAATGGAATCAGGGCAGGAGATTACCTGAGAAGTTCTATTTCTTAAACAAATCTGAGGTAAACAGAGCAGAGTATAAATATGTGTTAACTCCAGGGGGCAAGCACACAGCGCGTGTCTCTCTCTCCCCGCGTGCTTCTGTATGTAAAGAGCGAGCACCAGTCTGTCCACCCGTCACCGCTCTCCACGTGAGCCTATCACAGCCTCGCCCTCTTCTCTCCCCTCACACAGACAGTGCATGTGTTACTGGCGGCAGCTCCCATTCGACTTTCAGGGGTTTCTTTGGAACAAACTAAAACCACTGAACGCCCTTTAGGTGACAGGTGGGAAAGCACACAGTCAGGTTCTGACTCATCCACCGAGTATTCCATTACCTCTTTCACAACGCTGTAGGCCTTGGCCACACCCTCCCTCAGGTCTACTGGCTGGTGGGCTAGTCGGTGATGAGGAAACCTTTTGGTCTTCTTGGGCTCGACAGAAAGGGTACCGGGAGACACCATGTCATAAGCAGTCTCTGCTGCTGCCTGGATCATTTGTCAGAAGTAAGAAATGAATTAGAAGAAAGTCTGGAGAATTATGCACCCACCGTACACTTCCTACAGGGACTGAAGAAGAGAGGGACTCACATGCCCTAATACAGATACTTCTATGTGTTTGGATTCTTTACGACAAGAATTTATGACTTTTCTAACAGGAACACTGAAGTATAAATTAAAAACTTATATCTGGATTGAGCTGATTTTTTCAGTCCCTCCTCTGTTTACTAAGAACATTCAACATTCCCGTGTCAGTCTATGGAGTTTAAGACTCAATACTGCTACTGTTTAATCTAAAATGTTTTCTTTAAATTTAGCTACAATATTTTCATACAAATGTGGTGACATAAATCCTCTGCTAACTTAATGGATATGGTTAACCTGAAATAGACAAACAAATCTGACACTGTATGCCACTGCTCTATTTTACTAATTTTTTGACACTGGACATTTAAGCAATAGAACAAGCATGACACTAAATCTTTACAAATAAAGTATTACATCTACTCCCAACATTTTGTGTATTTTCACAGTACTGTTTTTAAAACAAAATAACTCAACTGTTTTACAATGGCGCTTCCTCTTTGTACAGATTAAGACAGTCTCAGGGAAGATACCTGTATTGTCTGAACCATTCTGTTTGTGAGTTCCAGCGCAGCCATTGCTGTCGAGGTACCAAAGGAAGCAGCCCCTCTCTGAAACCCTCTAACGATACGGCCGTCCTTCCGGTACTGCTCTATTGGTAACCAGACCAAGTCCTTTAGGCCTTGCACTGGAACAGTCAACACACAGAAATCAACGTGAATGCTGGAGTTCAGACCTCTGCTACCATTCTAATGCTGAGGTAAACCGGAGGCAAAGTTTTGCATGTGTGAGTACACACCTAGGTTTTCTAGACTGATGGTCTTCATATAGACTCTCAAAGGCATCTACAATCCTAAAAGGCTTAGGACTCACTGATCCAGCAAAATCACTTCTCTTTTAATCAAAAAAAAAAAAAGCAAGAAAGAAAACTCACCTAATTGTACTAGTGAATGCATAGGCCCAACACCGCCCAGTATTCCTGGTAACTGATTCTTCTTAATGTCATTAAGCCATTCAGTGATTGCATATGAGAACAATTTGTCAACACCTAGCAAACTACAGCAAATGACTATTAGTGTATAGGAAGGAGAAACAAATTTATAGGCATAGATAAGTTTGGGGTTTTTTTCTTACTTAAGACAAAAGAAAATTTACGAATTATAAGGACAAATATTACAGATACTCCAAAAACAGCTAAACATATTTTAAATTAAAAAATACAAATCATTTAACTCCCAATCTGCATTTCTCTTTATATGTAATATACATACAATCCAATTATAAAGTAAATAATTTCCACAAGGCTTAGGTAATATGTATAAGTGTATTTTTCCACTGTTCTTACTTCTTAAACATATAAGGTTCTGGCACAGAATTAACACAAAGTCTATAAATTGCCACTAATTGCTATTAAGAACCACTACAACCTCGTGAATTTCCAGTTTTTCACTGAGTAAGCTAATTTGCAACTTCAGGAAATTATTAAAAGTACCCTAAACTATAGCTATTTTTGAAAAATACTACTCTGTTCAAACTGTTTCTAATCCCTCAGAATAAAAATCAGCACCTAATCAGTAAGGATCCTCTAAAAATGAGCTCTCTGCAGACAACAGTGTAAAATTAAGTTATGTATGCTTCCTAAGAAAACTCAGTTTTTAGTTTGTTGTAAAGCAACTTCACCTTAAAGCTTCATATAATAAATCAACTTACCCATGCCGATAGAAAAGCCTCTTCAGCTTTAGTTCAGAGCAGTTTAACTGAGCCAGACCAATCAAAATCCCAGCTAACGTACCCTTTAAAATTAAGAAACGCCAGATTCATCTGTAAATTAAGCGACTTAACATTTAAAATACTTGTTAAATTGAAAGTCAAATAAATATTCATTATTGATACTAAAAACACTTAAAATATTTACAGCAAAAATATTTTTATTTTATAATACATACCAATTTATACCAAATTTTACTCTTGGTACTTGATATTTACTTTAAAAACACTTAAATTTAAAAAGCTTGCGCTTCATTTCAAACATATATACAAACTATGACAGAGCAAAGTAAAAAAAAAAACTTGAGTTCATTAGAAAAACAAATGAGATATTTGTAGAGGATATTTGTATAGTTTCCAAACCTGATCCATTGATACGTGTTTGCCATGATAATCAAGTCGAATGGGAACTTCTGCCGTGAATCTAAACTCTCTGAAGATAAAGAAAGAAGGGTTATTTATGTTTCAAATTACTAACAGTTGAAATTAGAAACAAATTAATTTGTTCAATTGGAGAATGAAAACAAAACCACAAAATAATAATGTGACTATCTTACGGACTAAATAAAAGAGAGTGCCTTTCAGCTCTACTTTTCTTAATGTAATATAACTGAAAAGATGTTAATCATCTCATAAATTATATTTTCATATTTACATTTTCTCACAAAAAACTTATGAAATATTAACTCTTAGAAAAATTTATTCTGGTATAATATTCTCAGAATATGAGAATATTCTGGGTTCAAGGAACAAATTAGTAAAAGCAACCTTAAGATTAAATCATTACCGAGAAACAAAAAGAGAAGAGGTAAGATCTCTGGTGGAGTAGAGTCAGAAAACCTGGGCATGAATCCCAGCTTTAACTATGGGATGCAGTCATGGGCAAGTAATTTAAACTCTCTGCTCCTCAATGCCTTCATCAGGAAATGCTTAAAATGCCACCTACATTGGTGAATTTTGTTCAGAATTCTTAAAGTTAATACTTGCAAACAGAGTATTAACAAACAAATACTGGGAACCTTGCGAGAACGAAATTGCAATTACACAGTCGACCCCTGGTATCCAAGCAGGACTTGCTCCAGGGCCCTCCTGGATACCAAACTCCTTCATGTTCACGTCCCTTTCATAAAACGGTGTCTGTATCTGCTCGCATCCTCTCGTATACTTTAACTTATTTCTAGATTACTTATAACATTTAATACAATGTAAATGCTATGTAAACAGTTGTTATACTGTATTTTTTATTTGTATTTTCATTGTTGTATTGTTTTCTCCCCCCAATATTTTTGAAAAATATTCAACCACGGTTGTCTGAATCTCAGATGAGGAATTCATGGGGCAGAAGGCTGACTGTACACTGATGAACATACCAAACAAAATGAGCTGGCTTCCAACAGCTGACTATAAACTGAATGTCTGGAAATTGAAATACACATTTTTCCACAGAATTAATGTTGGTGGTTATATCCTAAGCCATCTCACAAAATTCCACTTAACTTACAATAAAATGGAAATGCTGTATTTACATCAATTGCTACAAGCAGCATGGGATCCCAGGTGATCCTGTATCCTCTCAGTACTCATCTTCATTTGGTTCTTTGGGCAACACCCTGTCGATATCCCCCATTCCCTTCCCACTCTTTTCGTCTCCATGGCACATATATTAGGACAAATCATTTAATTATTTGTAAGCTCAATTAAGTAAAGGTTTTTCTCTACTTTGTTCACTGTGCCTAAAACAACACCTGGAATACAGTAACTGCTGAACAAATATGAATATTTGTTGAACGAATGCTTATGGGGAATGAGGGAAACTGTTATGACATCACTGAGAAACGCACTTGCTTTCTGCATTGGGGATAAGAAGACCTGTGTTCTAGTCCTGGCTCGGCCACTAGTTGCGTGGCTTGAGCAAATCATCTCACCTCTCTGGGCATTACTTTATCTGTAAGGTGCAGAATTTGGACTATATCACTGTTTACCACCCCTATGTCTTAGACCCTCTAGGAACTTTTGAGAGTAGAAATAAAAATCTATAAGCTATTCTCAATATTTTAAATAGTCTAATTAAAAAAATAAATATTTACCTAAATAAGTAGGCCTTGTGTACTTTTTTAACGGAAGTAAGTAACCCTACTCACGTTAAAAAAAAGTCAAATTTCTTACTTTCAGGCCCATGTTTACAAAAACCAAATTGGTAGTTCATATGTGATTAATATAAAGTAAGAATTCAAATTATCACTTAAGATATACAATGTCTGATAGGAAATATTTTAAATAAAAGATCAATGTGGGAAATTAATAAAAGAGGTTGGTTCTTCTTTTGTGGCGAAAGAGTCAAAACCACCAGAGGTCATCTATTCCAATTCCCATATTCCATTATTTTTTCCTGTTTTCATCTGTTTGCAAGTTATTTAAAACACGCAACACTTTCAAATAGTAATACTGCCCCCTTTGGGCCATATCTAAAGTCTAACCTCAGAAACTGGAGGAAAAGACAGAGAGAAATAAGGGACCTTGATGTCCAGGGGACGGGTACAGAAAACCAGGGAAGGTAGATAATTGGCCCTCTCAACAAGAAGGCTTTGACCTACAAGCCCTTCTTCCAATAGTGCCAAGGCGCCATCACTACCGTCGAGGGTTGGGAAAGAAAGAAAGATGGGAAGAATGAATGGGTCTGGGAATGAGAAATAAACTCCAGTGTGCTGTGTTGCAGCTGGCCGAGCGTTGGGCAGTAGTCACAGCAGACAGCATCAGCAGAGGGGACCTGGGTTTCCCAATGGTGTTCACTTGGCCAGGGACGGAAGGGTCAGGAAAGACACAACAGTGATGGGGAAGGGCAGATGGAGAAAACTAGGTGAAAATTCCGATAAGGGAAAAGGCAGGAATGCCCAAGTTGAGGTGTGGAGGGAAAAAGGCAAAAGTTTTAGGTACTCTCCTAAAACTCTCATGTTTAGAAGAGTACAAATACACCTTGACAATGACTAGGAAGAGGGGAACGTAAGACGGAAGAAAGGGAGAGGTTGGGAGGAAAAGGAAATTCCTGCTGCCGAATCAATACAGAGCCGAATCCTCGACTGGGGTTACAATGTGTGAAAAATGAGAGGTACAAGTTTGAAAGGGACCACATACAAATAATACACCGGTTGGTTATTTGTCAGTGCAAAGAAAAGCTGATGTAACCTCACGAATACCAGTACACACACACATTACAGAACAATCTTCAAGACTGTAAAATAACTTCGTTTGTTATCAAAATTAAATTATTTACCTGAAAAACACAGGCTGATCACTAAATGATGCTTCTTCAGCAGGGAAGTCCTTCTCCTCCGTCCCATTAACCGCTTCCACTGAATTGGCACTATCATTTTGGGAAGGTTGTTTTGGCCCAGGGAAAGAAAGAACTAGATTTGGCTCCTTTGAGGTACTCAAATGCCTTGGCAAACTGCAGGTGACATCAGCTCCAGGAGACTTTTTAACTGAAATTGTAATGTGCACATGTGAAACATTAGGCATGCTTCCTTAGACACTGGTTTGAATCAATCTTGATTTAACTTGCTTTGCTACGTTTCATTTGATCAAAATATAATTTCTGTTATAGAGAAAATCTGCTTTCACCTTTTAAATTATTATTTACATAAGCTATATTTACATAAATTAACAAACCAGAACACTTACATAAACGGGAATAAAGATTTTAAGTACAGACTTAAAAAAGCCTCGTAACAATCATAATCAATCCAAGTATTTGATATAGCCTTTCATACTGCACATATATTTAATACCTTCTGGATCTGGAGTCATTAGAAGCTCTACTTCTGTAGAAAGACTTGTGAAGAAATCCTTCAGGAAGAACAAGGCATCCTAAAATTAAGAGATGTAATGATAACTAAAAGGAAACAAAAGCCATGCTTTTTTTTTTGAGACACAGTCTTACTCTGTTGCCTGAGCTAGAGTGCCGTGGCATCAGCCTAGCTCACAGCAACCTCAAACTCCTGGCTTAAGCGATCCTCCTGCCTCAGCCTGCCGAGTAGCTGGAACCACAGGCATGCGCCACCATGCCCGGCTAATTTACGTGTGTGTGTGTGTGTGTGTGTGTGTGTGTGTGTGTATTTTAGTTGTCCAGCTAATTTCTTTCTATTTTTTTAGTAGAGACAGGGTCTCGCTCTTGCTCAGGCTGGTCTCGAACTCCTGAGCTCAAACAATCTGCCTGCCTTGGCCTCCCAGAGTGCTAGGATTACAGGCGTGAGTCACTACATCTGGCCAAAAGTCATTTATTTTTAGAACTATGAAACAAACTATCTTAAATTCTCATATTTTACTTGTAGTTCAAATGTAGCTATAATTTACTGAATCCTTACACTGTGTCAGGCATTATTCCTATTCTCCTCTTGTAAAACACACACACACACACACACACACACACACGCTTCCCTGCCAGTTCTCATACATAACTCTATGAGGAAATTAATTCATAAAGGTGAAAACTGAGAAACAGAAGTTAAAGATTACAAAGCTAGAAGATTTTTCAATCAAAGTACATTTTTGTTTTCTTAGAAATAGAGCATTCTTATTTTTTCTTGCCATTAGCTCTCACTGTAAATTGGCAATGACAATATTACTAACAATGATAATAGCAGCTAGCATGTGCTGGATGCCTGTATGCCTTGAAAGTTCTTAATGACCACTTCTACTTTTACCACTTCTACTTTTAAATTTTATTGTTTTAATACATTTCATCATTGGACATGATATTCAAAATAAAAATTAAAAATAAATAAAATCATCCATTTAGGGTGGTCTCCTTGAAATTATACAATTACAAACAAAAGACATATGGCTCTGTCTTAATATACATACATGCCATGTTTGCCCACTATTGGCAGCTTCATTTTGCCTACCTCACTCAAACCCACAAATACATTTGGGAAGATATAAAAATTAAATGCCTGAGCCTGTTTTTCCTTAATCTTTCCTTCCATTTAAAAAAAAATCCTAAATTAATATAAAACATTAATACTGGACCAAAATGCAATGTAAAGGGTCAAACTATCTGATAGCACACCAGGCTGACTGGTATTCCAAAGGATGCAATCGCCTCCTGATCACATTCACGAGAAGTATAAATGATGCAGGTGAGATACATATAGAGGTGCCATAGCACACGGGAGACGGAGCAGCGGACTGCAGAGCAAGCAGGGAGTTTGGACAGGGCTGGAATGCTCTGGTTTAGAAGCAGAGTAGCAGGTTCATGAATTGTCAATATATTGTTATGCTTTACATATATATTCATGTGTGCCTTTTGCATATTCTTTACGTTACACACATTTAATATATATTACATTTTATTTACACTAGGACAAATACATGTTAATAAATAGTATATAAAATATATTCATTGGCCACTAGACGGTGATGTTTTAATGCCATAAATGTTTTGACTCCAAGACTGCCTTCAAAAAAACAAGCAATTTCAGTTATCAATTCACTGTTTAAGAAAAAAGGAAGACTAAAGAAACAATGGTCTCTACACATTTTCCACCACAAATGTACAAACCAACAGACAAAGGGATGACAATTGCCAGCTTTTTAAAATGTTCTCAAAATTCTGGTATTTATTTATGCTAACCTCTTTACAACACAGTAAAGTCAATTTTAAAACTATCAAGACACAGACACTTCGTAATTACAAAAGATGATATACAAGCACCTAATAAGCATATAAAATGATGCTCAACACTACTAGTCATCAGGGAAATCCAAACTAAAACCAGTGAACATGAAACAGCTAAAATTAACAAGATGACCATAGCAAGTCTGAGCAAGACATGAAGCAGCTGCAGCCCCCGTCGGTGACTGGTGGGAATGGACAACGTGACACCTGGCAGCTTCTTATGACAGTTGAACATATACCTATCCTGTGACCCAGAAACGCTACTTCTAATATATGCATTTATTTACCCAAGAGAAACGAAAACATGTCCATAGAAAGACTTCTACATACATTTCATAATACCTTATTCACCAAAACCAAGAAACAACGCAAATGTACGCCAGCAGGCAAGCAGACAAACACGTGGTGGTGTATCCCATGGCCAAACACTACTCAGCAGTAACAGTGACTGCTGATACATGCCTCACAGACACAATGCTGAATGTAGGAAGCTAAATATAGCTCCATTTATTTGAAGTTGTAGAACAGAGGAAAACTAATCTACGTGATCGAAAGATCAGTGGTTGCTTTGGGACAGTGGAGACAGACTACAAAGGGACATGTGCAGACTCTATAGGGTAAAGAAAACATTCTCTATTTCAACAGGTGTAGTAGCTACTCAAGTGTACAAATCTGCCACAGCTCCACTAAACACTTACAAGTGGTGCATTTTATTACATGGAAATTATACCTCAATACAATTGTTTTAAAGTTTAAAAAATTTTGTTATTATACTTACACTAAATTTTGACTGTAAAATACTTATGCCTGGCTTTAAGATCCTACGATAAAGGATATTAATAAGGCAATATGACTTAAAGTCTTAAAAATATTACTTTTCATGTCATACTTAAGCAACAAAGGCAATGACGATGAAAAACACAAATGTGCAAACTGGCGCAGCTTCATGTTCACCCTATTTAGCCTTGGTTGAGCACTTCCTTATCTTACTTAGCAGAATGGTCTCCCAATCCCAATCCACAGCCAGAATCAGGGCCTCAGTATCTTTACAAAAATCTTAATTTGCCTAACTCCACTGCATTCCTTAAGACTCAGCTTGACAGTCACTATCTCCAGAAAGCCTTTCCTGGTCATCCCTCACCCTTCCCAACTCCCAGCCCAGCTGAGGAGCCTTCTTCTGGTCAGGCACACCATCCTACGCCTATCGTCACCACTTGTATGCACCACAGACATTAAAATTATCTGTTTATGTCCGCCTTCCCCACTATACAGAGATCTTTGAGGACACAGATGTCTTATTCATCTTTGTATCCCCAGCAACCTAGTACAGAACCTGGGACAAGGTAGGCATTCAGCAAACGGTTTTAAATTAATTAACACATCTTCCCGACACAGATTTCCAGGCAGTACAATAGTAAAATGAACACTAGACTGAGAAAGTCAGGAAATCTGGCCCCCTTGATATTTCAGATCTCAAACTGCCTAGTCGTATGGCCCCCACCGTCCACTTACCCCCTGGATCGGACTTGTTCCATCTGCACTGTTTACTTCCTGCCCTGTGGGAACACTGAGCTTTGGAAGCAACTGCACTTAACGTCAACAGCAATGCAGCTTTTTAAAGACATGAGAAAACAACGCACTGCTGTCACACTTAATGTCTGTGGCTCCATTACGATGAATAGGTTGGGATGTGCTTTAAGAAAACTATTACTCGATGCATTATTACTCATCAGCTGATTTGTTTTCACAAGAAAAAATGAACAAAAATATTTGGGTTTCTACTTAGATGATGATTTACTATCTTAAAATATGGCATGTCAATCCTAGAAGATGCAAACTAGAAAGGATTTTTTATTAGGTAATATACCCCACCAAGGTATACATGTTTGTAGCATGCCTTTGTTTTCCTAGGTTTTACGTCTAGGGAATTATTTTCCATGCTTCCTCAATATAGTCATAAAATTTATTTCCCTGTTTTCTCTGAGATTAATATTTTTCCATTTTAAAATCATAATGCTTTATAGTTATAAATAAGAAATTATATCAGATATTAAAGAAAAAAGTCTATTAATCAAAATTGGGCTTGCTAAGTTTGATAAAATCAGGCCACAAAAATGTATCTTACTCAAAGTCTTGTTCACACTGGATTTCCACAGATTGATTTTCCTATATATATTTCATTGTATTTCTACTAGGCTTTTTCTAATAGATAAATTAAATTTAAATGTAGATATCATAAGATGTTCTTCTCATAATGAGAAAACATAATTCTACAGTACTAACTGGCAAGTCTGACCCAGCTCAGAAGCTACAAGCACTAACGTAAAGTTATACCAAACTTCTGTACTTCACAATACAATCTCTCTGAGATAGCGCCTATTTTGTTTATAATATAAACACTATTTAAGCTCACTCCTGAAATACCTGCTAATTTGCTTTTTAATAGTTATTTGAATTTTATTTAAATAACTAGTGAACATTAATCAATACTACATGAGCAAATGAATGCCACCCGACAAATGCTCTACTTCCAAACCTGAACTCGTATCAGTGTAATGTACATCACGACAGTTTTGTTATTTCAAAGCATATTATTTTAAAACTCCATTTATGTTCTGCAGTTGTTACACATTTCAGTTAACAACAACAGTTAACATTACTGAGACCTAACATAACGTTCCGGGCACCAAGGAAAATGTTTCTCAGACACTAGTCTATTTAATCTTCATTTTTTTAAAAAAAATATGATACATGTATTACTATTTCTCCTCCCATTATATCGATGAGGAAACTGAGGCTTGGAGATGGTAAGTAACTTATTCAAAGCCACACAACTGGTAGAAATTACAGAACTAGGACTGGAGCCCAGGTCTGCTTCAAACCCATGCTCTTCGCCACTACACTGTACTACCACAAAGCATCATATTTTTTACATATCTTGAATAAAGTTTCTCAAAGAGGCATCAACTACGTCTTAAATAGCTCTCTGGGTCAAACAAAAGCCAGAAGAATTTGATGGGATGCTTGTTGGAATATGAGAAAGTGGATTTTTTTTATACCTTTCCCTAAATCTCTATTGTTTGTGACCTCTTTAGGTATGCCAATTTAGTAATGTGTCATCTTTCCCAGGGCAGAAAGAATTCTCTTCCAGATGCTGTGATTAAGACACAATCCCTTACATCAATCGATCCATCAGGGAGTCCTTTAATACTTTCTGAAAATAAATGTATATCCGAACAGAAGTACGTACTAATACACAAGGACTAGCAAGAACAGAAGTAGGTACTAAGGCCCATGTCACAAAGACAATGAGTAGGAAACTGGGGGATAACAGCTATAATGTTGGGGTGAGAGATAAAAAATTACCTATGGGTACAATGTACACTATTTGGGTGACGGGCACAAAAGCCCAGACTTCACCACTATACAATGTATATATGTAATGGAATTCAACTTGTACCCACTGAGTCTATTAAAATTTTTTTAAAGGGGGGCAAAAAACTAGTGATCTTCAGCACCCTTAGAGAGCTCTGTGACTGTGAACTTGAACAATCCTACCCTTTAACTGGGTGTACTAACTTCTGCTTCTGTCCACTGTGTCTGCAGTATTATTTACTCCTGTGTGTATGTATGTGTGTGTGTGAAATATAACATACATAAAGGTTTTTAAAATATATCATTTAACAAAACAAAGTAATGTTTACTCACCAAGAGCTCAGATTCCAAACATCTAATGAACCTGCCCTGTTCTTTATCATTATGTAACTTACAGAAAGGCCCAATAGTAACAAACATTATAATTCCCTCATTCTGAACGTGGGGTATGCGTCTAACCGTAACGGCATGAATCACGCTCACGTGACAAACCTGGTCAATGTTGAGGCGCAGTGGCATCAGCGACACTCTCAAGCAGCACTCCTGTGGTGACCTGCCGGACTCCGGACGCACATGTAAGGCTTTCACCGTCAACTTAAAGTCAAGAAAGAGAAAATCATTTTTCTTCCCCAGTGATATAATGACCTGGTTCTCATTTAAAATGAAAAAGAAATAAAAGAAAAAAACATATTCCTAGCCTATGAGAACAAAAAGTAGAATTGTTTACCCTCTTTCCTTAAAAGTCTGAATCAAACATTTTTGGGTCACACGTTCCTTCAAGAATCTGATGAAAGATACGGATTCTCTTTAGAGAAAAAATTCCAAATGGATCACGTTGTACTTGCAGGCTCAAAGGAGTTTACTGAGCCCTGAAGCTAATCCATAGGCCCGCATTCCAAAGTCAGCTTCTAGGAAGAACCTCCAAAGTTCTTCTATGTTACTAGAATTTAAAGTGTTCAAAATCTGGAATACTTTCAGCAATACTAGGTATCCTGCATAGATCACTATGGACTTCTGATTTATTAGCAATTATAGTTAATGGACTCTAGACGTGGCATGCAAAATAATTTTTAAACATAAAAATTTAAGCACACACTTAAAAGGATTTTTCATATTAAAATGAGAGAAAATATCCAGTAATCTTCCCCACTCTATTTCTCCTCAGTTAGATATAATAAAAACACTTTTTCAAAACTAATATAACAACAACAACAAAAAATGAGGTTTTAAATCCTACCATGTTGGAATGTGCTTTTCGAGGCATTTCTTTACTGCAATACAGGTACAAAAATTTATTCATTTGTGATGTTGCCAGACGATCTCGAATTTCCAGGTCCTGAACAATGAACACCTGTCGGGAAACTGGGTGTTCTAAGAGGCTGGAATCGAATTCTGGTTTGCATGGAGGGTAGACTTCATGCTGAAACTTCACCTTAATAAATAAAGAGAGGGAACACAGAGCAATCCTTACATTTAAATTAGAATTCCTCTTTAACACGCAAAATATCATTCATAGTTTTCTTTGAATTCTACCTCAGCTTACACTTCCACTTTCAAAGAACTAAACACCACATTCCTTCGCTTGTTCACTTATTTATGTTTTGGTCCACAGTAATCCCCCCTTATACGAGATTTTGCTTCTGAGGTTTCAGTTACCTACGGTTTCAGTAACTGAAACATGGTCAACAACGTTCCCAAAATATTACACTATTTTGAGAAAGAGAGCACATTCACATAACTTTTATCACAGTATACTGTTATAACTGTTCTATTTTATTAGTTATTATTGTTAATCTCTTACTGTGTCTAACTCATAAACTTTATTGTAGATATGCATGTGTAGGAAAAATCATAGTATATATAGCTTCAGTACTATCTGCAGTTTCAGTCATCCACTGGGAGTCTTAAAATGTATTCCCCATGGATAAGGGGAGACTACTCTGTGTATCCTACCATACACAGATAAGCTTGACTAACACTTGACCTTGATGAAATTCCTTTTCCTTTTCAAGGAAAATCCTCAACAGGAATAAGACATAAAATTATCATCTTGTATTCCTACAAAATTGCTTGAAAATGAATCAAAGGAGGCAGAGTTAAGTTCCAAAGGGGGGTAAAGATATGATTAAATATATGGAATTGCCATCACTACAATATTTATATGCTATCTTAAAATATGACACTTGATACAATCTCAGATATGCTGACAGAATTGAATGCACGTGACGCCATCAGTGGTCTGGCCTGACTGGTTTCTAGACATTCACAAAGGACCTGTCACATGCACTATCCAAATGCAGCCCTTCCCAGGCAGGTACTCTAGGGCAGTGGTTCCCCAAGTGTCCTGGGAATAGTAGTATCAGCACCACGTAAGAATGCAAATTCTTGCACCCAACTCAGACCTACTGAATCAGAAACTCTGGGGGAGTGGGGATAGGGGAAGAAACCTGTTTTAATAAGCCCTCCAGTGGATCCTGAGCTCGCTCAACTCTAAGAACCACTGCTCTAGGGCTAGCCCAGGAAAATAAAAACAAAAATACCTTAGTCTTCACAGAACACTTGAAAAAGAAAAAGAGGTAAGAGTATTGCACAAGATTCTTACATTTTTCTAATCCAAAGGGCTGGGACTTAAGGCTCAAGACCATGCTATGGTGGGTAACCAAAGAATCCCCAGTAATGCTCCTACCCAAGTGGATTTTTCCTTTCAAAATGCCATCTCACCTTGCTTAACTGTATTTCCATTAAAAAGTCATGGTTTCTTCCTTTTCCCCCACATACCGTATTACGTCCATGTCTTGTGGGTGTGTGAGAAGGTGAACTGTGGGTACTACTAAAAATAAGCAAAAAAAAAAAAACCCTTTTGTTAAAGGAACATTCCAAGAAAGCCTATGAATGACAACAAGAAAAATGATAAGATGAAAAGAGAAAATAAGATTATAGAACTATCAGAATGTCATCACAAATATTACTACAAATGAAAACCGCATCTTCTATACTTTGGAGATATTGAAAACATGTACTTTATTACTGCACCTGCTTGCCAAATATTCAGAACTACAGAAGAAGCCAATTATGACGCCAAGATCCACATCACAGGACACACTGAGAAAGGAGATCTCTTTGTAAGTTTCTTGTTACTTCAGAAACCCTTTGTAGTCAGAGAAGAAGTACTAGAAATCCCAGTTAGTACAGAAAAGAATTATAGTCAAGTCAGAAGAGTTTCTCTGCTCAACAGCCTGCTGGGCGTGGGGGCTCAGGCAGGCCTGGCCCCGGCCTCCTAACACACTCACTCCACCTTGCTGCCCTCGTTCGCTCACGTGGCTGTCTCTCCCTCTGAGACTGAGGGCGGGGACTGGGTCTTAGTCATTTTTGTGAATAGACACGGAGGAGATAGCTGAAAATTTTTGCTGAATGAAATCATATGTCAATATTTTAGTAAGAATACAAATAATACAAATAAGTTCATAAATGGAAAACTGTAAGAGTTACATTTAAATTACATAGTTTTTAATATTACTTTATTTATAATACTTAAAATGACAAATTCCATGTATTTTTCTATAAAAAGATATAAAAAGTCCTGCCAACTTACATAGAAATTAACTTACATATAACTTTTAGCTGGCGAAGTAGGAGGAACTGTTCCAAAATCCTTTCCTCCATAAAGATGCCAAACAAGAGATACTTCCTTAACAACGTATCGAATTACAGGAACGGGGAAGTGCAATGGGGCTTTGCTTGTATCTGTCTTCTTAATGGGCAGACTGAAATAATTGTCTCTTATCACAATTGCATCCTCAACCATGATTTTTACAACTGGTTCTTCTTCCTTCTCCTAAAATAAACAGGTAACACATACTCTCTTATCTCATTAGAAACAACTGATTATGCTGTATATCTCAAGGGGGTTTCTTAATTTCTACATTCTTTTTAATAATATCAATATATATAATGGGGTAGTAATTACTGACATTAATCATCACAGAAGATACTCTGCTTTATTAACCATAAAATGAACTCTCTCTTTCTGTTCTATGCAAATCACTCCATATGGATTTTTTATAGTTTACAATTTGGCTTTTATTATTTGATAATAAAAAGGCACAGATTTGCACGTGTGTGTGTGTGTATTTTATTGTTTGAAGTCAATACCTCATTCCAAACCAAAACTTGACAAACTTCAAAATACTGACCAAATTATCATGTTTATAATAATATGTTTATCCTGAGTTTGTTTTGGATTTTTAAAATTTAATCAGAAGAGTCTCAGAACTTAGTAAATAGTCATCTAAGGAACAGTTACCACTGGACAGTTTCCAAAAATAAAAACACACACACACACCCCCCACAAACATCAGCCTTCACACAAACCACATCTTATCTTTCTCAGTTCTTAGACGAGCGAGTCTGTGCAGCATATCTTTAGTTCAATAATCTTTGCGGGAAATTTTGCATATAAAGAGCATTTTTCTCTGAGTCTCTGAGAGATGTTGTCACAGAAATAGTAAAATACAACAACCATTTACAAAGCATCAATGGTAAATTACAAAACAAAGTAATTCTGAATTATAGAGCAATGACAAAACCTAAACAACCTTCTTCATGTACCCTTTGGTCAATTCAATTTGTAACACTATTTTAAGGCCTCAATAATGTTATCAATGTTTTACCTGGATGGTTGCTTTTGGTGCAAAAAGGATGCAAAAGTCATCGTTTTCAGCAGGCACACCTGTCATTGCATCACTGATCAAGTGGTGAGTGAATGAGGCGTGAGTGGGGCCAGACTCCTGGGACACATTCCCACTCTCATCTGGAAACAGGAAGAGGTCTGAACAACATGGCTCCTGAATTTGAGATTTTTCATCCAAAACACCTGAATAAAAAGATTACAACATTTTGGTACACTTTGAAATATCAATAACACTTAAGTTTTTTTCCATCATATGTCAGATACATTTGAAGTACCTTCACCTGCAATATCTCATTTCTTAAGATAACCTTATGAATACGAGACTTAAAGAGAGCTTAAGTAACTTGCCCAAAAACACTTCAGCAAGAGGCAGAAACACATCAAAGACCACTAACAAAAAGACTAATAATAAATTTGAAGTTCTCTAACAAAATAGTAAATGATAGTGTCATAAAGACAGTTCCCTCCCAGTCATTTGACGTAGGAGAAGCTCAGGAATTCAGCAGCAGCTGGTTAGTGCTGACTGGAGTTTTGTTTCAGCTGGGATTTCACCTTGAAAATTCTGTCCTGTAGGTGGAGCTCTGGAAGGAACCTCTTGGGCAATAATGCGAGAGGAGGGGAAAAGTTACATTTAGCAGAGCCTCACCTAAAACTATAGGAAATCTCTGCTGCAGGGAGGGCAGAATAGTTGCTCAGCAAGCTTTAGGTTGGGGGAGGAAGGCAGTGATTCCAAGCAATGAATAGAAAACTACTTCTTGGGGTACCAGACACCCAAATAGCTCAGGCAGCTATCTCAATATGAAGTTGACAAAAGACTGCATGTACACTAAAATCTGTATATGAACATATATTTTTACACTTTTATAACACATATTAGAGTCACTAATTCTTTCTCCATTCATTCATTCAAACAAGCACTATGAAGGGGCTGAGAACACTAAGATGAAAAAAGTGATATTTTGGCCTCAAGAGACTCACAGACTAGATTTTAAATTCTTCTATGGCAGCACCTTGGACTTACTCATCCTTATAAATGCCCAGAGCCTAGAACAGAAAGTTGTATATTGAAGCCACTCAGTAAATATTCATTAAATATTCTTTCCACTGTAATTAAGATAGCTGCTAATGCTTATTACAAATAACGTAGTACCTAACGAAGTTAGAAGTCCCAATTTGCTTCCTTAGTCCCAATTTATCCTTAATTAGAATGAAAGCAACATTTAATGCTAAGCTTCTATAATACCACAAAATAATATCCTGAAATTAAGATTTCACAATATGTAAAAGTAGTTATGTCCATCCAATTAGAAAGAATACTTTTGAAACAGATGCTTTAAAATATTTCTTCCATTTGGCTTTCAAGGATCTCTAATCACCTGGTCTCTCTCTGCTTACCCAAATTTATTGTCTAATTCTCTTTAATAAGAAGGGGACTTTTGTTCTAGTACAGCCTAAATGTCATGGGTAAATAATTAAGCCTCATGCATGCCTTTGTCTGTGTTCTGCTGATGTTAGTGACCTTGCTAAGATTACCTTTTTCCTTTCTATATACCTTAAATCCTATCCACTTTTTAAAAGCCAACTCATCTCACTTTCACCAAAGTCTAATGAAATTATTCCAATCCTTTCCAAACAATGATAGAGCGTTTTCTATCTGAAGTGTTTTCTTGTACCATTTATGAATCAGTCTCAGTAGTAGCAACAGTCTAGTGCCCCCTGGTCTTACCAGGCCATAAGCTATCAGAAAACATAAGACTTGTATGCCACTTGCTCTGTATCCCCCATACCATCCCAGCCAGAGTTATTTACCTACTACTAGAAGCACAATGAACATGAGCTGATTGACTAACAGACATTCACCAAAACTCAGATATATCTTTTCTTTAACAAGTTACTTATTAAATTTACGAGAACACAAATAATGTAAGCCTCAACCACAGCATCAGTGCTCCCAGAGAAATAGCCCTGACCTTACCGTTAGCCTGCGGCTTCACAGTTGAAGTGGCTTGCTGCACGTCAATCTCCTCCATAGCATCACTCATCAGGTCTCGCAAAATCTGTTGATCTGCTTCAGGAAGGACTGGAGCACGTGAGGATGATCGACTACTGGAATCTACCTATAGCAAAAAAGCCTAATTAAAAATAACTGAAAATGCTTTAAAGGAGCAAACTACTTACAATTATTTTAGCCTAGAAATACAATACATTTTACCAAAAACATCAGAAACAGGAAGTCAGGCACGATGGCTCATGCCTGTAATCCTAGTACTTTGGGAGGCAAAGGCAGGACAATCACTTGAGGCCAGGAGTTCGAGAAACAGGAACCTACTCATTTTTCTATATTCTGTCCAGCTGCTGTTATATCTTAAGCTTTAGTATCACTGTTATCACCCTAACAACTGCTAGCAAATAGAAATAAATGTATCATCACCTCAAAGCCAGCACAGCAAACGAGGACCTTGAAGAGGCAATACATTCAAAAAGAAGGACATTTTTAAAAACTGCAGTAGGCTGGGCGCAGTGGCTCACGCCTGTAATCCTAGCACTCTGGGAGGCTGACGCGGGCGGATCGCTTGCGGTCAGGAGTTCGAGACCAGCCTGAGCAAGAGCAAGACCCTGTCTCTAAAAAAAATTAAAAATAAATAAATATTACAAAAAATAAAGTTAAATAAAACATAAAGTGCAGCAAAGCTGGGGCAGAGGGGATAATTAAATAAGTCTGATCTACTCAAATCTGATGGTTGCAATGACTTTCACCCCTTTGAAACAAAACCACTGTAAGGCAAAGCCTCATTTCTTGGGACACCTAAGGACAGCAGGAGGCATACACAGGAAGGGAAATACTAAATGGCGATTCACAAGGTTCTGTTCCAGCACTGTTACTTAACCATTTTGGTTAGTGAACCGCGGGTTCATTAAATCCAGATCACACTTTTTAAATGAGAACGTGACTCTAAAATGAAAATATGCAAATTGAAAGGGATAATTTAAAATGACTTTTAATAAACTGGAAAATGCTTTTAAAAAGAGAATAAACAGTAGAGAGGGAGTATCATAAATCACCTTATTATCAGGGAGAATATAGCAGGAGCAAACAGAAGTGTAACACAAAGTGTAAGATAATCCTCAATAGGCCCTTACGAGATTAAATTAGAGGCCCCACAACCTTAGGGGACTGAGAATTCTGCTCACAGAAGAGCCATGAAGAAGAATAACATTGGGGAAAAAAATGCCAAAAAAAAAAAAAATGGACACTGTTCAATCTGGATATAAGGGAGGTCAGAAAGGTGACACTTGGGACATAGCAAGCATTGAATTGGGAACCAAAATACCTGGGTTTGTTGCTGTTTCTGCTACTAATTGGAGATATCATCTAAATTCTCTGGGTCTATTCGTCTGTAAAACAAAGATACTAATCTTGAACCTCTCTACCTCACTGGGTTGTCATGAAGCGCAAAGAAAATCATAGGTGAGAAAGTATAATGAAAACTGGATAGTCTTAGAGATAACAAATAGGGAAGATATGCTTATATAAATAAGTCTCTGATAACAATACTAGTGCCTGCCATCTATAAGGTTATTAAGTAAGAAATGTCCAATTTTTTGATATCTCTGACATTTCACTTAGGTACTTCTTGTTTCATTTTTATTGTGAAGGTATATTCTCAGTCTTGCAAACGCATGGTTTGGCTTGTGATTATCTTTCAAATTTTTTTTAGATCAATTTTTGTGGAACCATGGATAAGTAAAAAATTCATGTTATTTTCAAATATGAGTTCTGTGATAGAACCAATGCAGCACAGACAGCTCAAAATATCAACAAAGTGTTCGGGAAGGATGTGGCTAACAAAGGCACAGTACGATGATGGTTAGAGAAGTTCTGTTCCGGTAATTTTAATCTTGAAAATGAGCCACATGGGCGACCTGAGACCAAGATTGGATAACGACGAGCTGAAAGCTGTAGTGGAAGTGACTACATCTCAACCTCTGTGTGAATTAGCAGAAAGATCTGATGTTACTATTCCAACAATACTGGACCATTTGAAACAAATTGGCGGGGTAAAGAAGCGGGATAGATGGGTCCCATATGAATTAAATGAACATCACAAGAGAAATTGTCTTGAAGCTTGCCTTTCTGTGCTGTCACGACACAAAGGTGAACCATTTCTACACTATATTGTACGTGTGATGAAAAATGGATTCTTTTTGACGATCACAAGCATTCAGCACAATGGTTGCATAAAAGAGAAAGTGCCAAAACATAGTCCAAAACCAAATATTCATCAAAAAAAGCTAATGATGCCTGTTTGGTGGTCCAGCGCTGGTATATTGACTATAGCTTCATGAAACCTGTTCAATCGATTATAATGGATGTCTACTGCAACCAACTGGACAAACTGACGAGGATGCTTGGGATTAAGCAGTCAAGATAGGTCAATAGAAACAGGCCAATCGTCCTGCAAGACAACGCTCACCCACATGTCGCACAAACAACGCTGCTCAAACTACAGAAGCTGGATGTGGAAACTCTCTGTCATCCACCGTATTCAGCAGACCTTGCTCCAAATGACTACCACTTCTTCCGGGCTTTGTACCACTTCTTACAAGGAAAAATATTCAATTCTCAACAAGCTATGGAAAATACCTTTGGCAATTTCAACACCACTAGTTTTCCAGGATTCTTTGCTGCTGGCATAAACAAGCTACCGTTAAGATGGCAAAACTGTGTTGATAGTTTAGGTGTGTACTTTGATTAATTGTACTGCTTCTAGTTTGAGATATAATATACTGCACTTTGATTCAAAATTTCAAACTTAATGACCTAATATCCTCTCATTGCATTTTTACCTGCAACTTGCATATACCAAGCTCTTTTGTGATAAATGTTTTCTTTCTTCCCTGAGGACAGATGAAAATAACTTAATTCTGGAAAAAAGTATTATGTTAGTTAAAAAGATTAATGTTAGCAAAGAATGTCAAACGGTAAAACTGGCCTTTCCAAAAAGGTCCATGGAATCACCTCTCCAGACTCCATTAATCTGAAGGCAAAGGATAGATATAGATGACTTTTCAAGTTTCTTTTCTACCCTATGACTGTCATGAAGACCTCACTGATGTAAACACGTCACTGACACGGCAGGGATGGAGGAATAACACTGCTGACTGTACCTTTGACTTTCTTTGAGGGGCTCCAGGCTTCATTTCTGCCTTGCTAGGTCCATGCAGGTCACCATAGCTTGCAATGTACTGAATGAGGTTCATCAGTGCAGCACAAGAATCTGAGCACGTTCTGATATGGACGACATCACTGGAACAGTGTAGCTCAAAGCGGGGCTCAGTCTGGACAAGACACAGGAAAAAAAGTATGAAAATGTCTTCCACACAAGAGAAGAAAGCTGCTTTTTTTGCATAGATTTAAATATATGATAATTTGTCTTGTCACAGAAAAAATGTATTTATAATAACTCAATCTTAATTTTAAAATATTCTATCTATTTTTTGACTTAAAATAGGTAAGTGAAAAAATGATTTTATGGTAAATCCAATTTTTTTAATCTCAAGAAATAGGACTCAAACAAAAACTTCCATTTATTTTAATAACTTACTTGCTCTCCATCAGAATCAGACTTCACTGCAGTTATGGTTAATTCCAAAAGCCCCATATCCATCACACGAACATAATCTATAATTTTTAAAAGTATTAAAATGTCTGAGTACAGCTTTCAAAAAATGCTTATCTAAGCACTACCTAATAAAACTGGCATTTCTCTAAAATCCCTTGCAGAACGCTACAAATATTTATAATGCAATGGAAATATAGTTTTATTCTACAAAAATCCTACAATTCACTTTATTTTAGTTAGAAACAAAATTTGTCTTATATTAATATTTCGAGTATAATAATTTAGTGCATTTAACTTATAAGAACGTTACAACTTCAAACTAAAAAATCAGTATCTGAAAAACTGAACTCTGAATACATGTGACATGATCACTATATACTTAAAAATCCTTTCATCTTTAAGGATCTTTATAAGATCCTTAGTTCAGTGGCATTACCTCAGAGTTAAAATCCTTTAAAATAGTCACACACAAAAAATAAAGCAGCATATATCTACCTACACCAGATTTGGTTTTTCAGCACTTACCTCTACTCAAATTTACAGTGACAGTATTACATTTGTCAGACAGATGTAAAGCAGCTTCATCCAAGATTATTCTGAGGCAAGAAAGATAAAACCAATAACTGAAAAACTTAAGGTTTGAATATTATACCGCATGATCACTATATATTTAACTGCGTCATTCTTTCTGCTATGAACATTATCAAAATCATATGCTGTTTCTAACATAATGGTCATCTAACATTTTTTTTTTAATTCGCTGTTTATGAGTGCTAGGAATATTTAAACAGTATAAAGAATGAGGTTAAGTCATCTGCTCAAATTAATTCTAAATTTTGAGCAGGTTTTTTTTTTAATAGATGTCCAAATTCACAAGGTTTAAATTATAAAGGTAAAAGTCTGTCAAATATTATGTGAAGTTTACTATACGTTTTAAAAAGCAAACTAAGAATCTCAAGAATTGATTTTTCCCTTAAAAATGAAATGCAATAATGAAAGGGTAGCTGGAATGAGTCACCTGAGAAAGAAAAATTGAGGAACTTGGATGAAATGATGTGACTATTAGTAAAAGAATGATTTTAACAAAAGATGGAGACTTTAATAAAATGGTAGGTAAACATCAATTAGTATGTTTTGAGCAGCTATATTTAGTTTACAAAAAGGCTTACACAGGTACCTGAGAGTAGAAGAAGATTTATCCAATGCAACGCTACTAGAAACACTGAATGTTTCAACAGTAAGAAGAGATCGGATTGGCAAATAAAGGGGCCTAATATCAAAAAGAAACAACAGAGTATCAGTCTGATACAACATCAGAAACTCTCTTAAAAAAAAATTTTTGAACGTTAACTCTACTGAATTATGGTTTTTTCCCAAAACTTTTTACATATTTTAATCAATAAAAGTTTATTTTGGTCCGTTTGTAAACTTACCTATAATCAAGTGCACAGCTCCAAAGATGAACATGAAAAGTTGTAAATGAAGTTGGAGGATTATAACCCAAAACAGGTTCATCAGCAATATTTAAGAAGTATAAAATCTACAATCACAAAAATATAAAATGCCCTGCTTTAGAAGAAAAAAAAGTTTTGATATAATAATATCCTTAATACCAACGTAAAACACAATATCTCACAGTCAAAGCAACCACTAAATTGGAAATCATAATGCTAAAAGAAAAATATCATCATTTTGAAGAAATTCATTTCAAAAAGAACTTCACCCCGACCTCACAAAAAAGGTTAACTACGGAAGGTGATGATGTTTATTTGTTTGACTATAGTAATCATTACACTATGTACATGTATATCAAAACATCATGTTGTACATCTTAAAATATACACAATAAAAAGTACTTGCAAAATTAGAATTTGAAATGAAGAGGCCCATCCAACAATTGCAATGCTATAGAAACCTTAGAAAGCCGTACTTTATGAAATCAGTAACAAAATATGCATAATATAATTTCAGATTATTTTGTTTGGAGCAATTCTTGAAAAAACACATTTTGCTAAAAACTTCTTAAAACCAGATTGATATTTGGTTTTCTATATAACCCACTCTAGGGGGGAAATCTGGTTTTCTATGTAACTCATTGTTGGACAAAGTTCTTCGCTAAATTTATACCTACCTCAGCCTAAAGTCCCTCTCACCAACACCTATTCTCTTGTACTTCTAATCTAAGTAAAAAAAGAGGTTATGCCAAACCTCTCCCTTACAGCCAGTTAGTGTTCATTCTAACCATTTCTCCATGCCTACCAAGTAGATAGACAGATCTCCTGTTTCCTAAATGCTTTAATGAGAAAAGCATTTTTGAAAACATTCAAGTTTTAAAATTATTTTTTTCCCAACACAACTAAAAAGTTCCCCTTTCCAAGGAACATGAGAAAGAATCAGTGCACTAGTTTTCATTCTCACATAAAGAAAAATTAACTTCTTACTCAAAGTTTCCTCTGAAAAATAACCAACTGTATTTTATCACCATGAAGAGTTATTCAGCTGGAAATTAATTCCAGAAATCGCAATAAAATACCTTAAAGCAGTATCATATTATTGGCCTAGGGAATAATATGGAAATCATGGCACTTAAAGAACTTCTGGTTATAAAAGCAATTCAACACACCATTCACTGCTCCTCTACGCCAGGCACTCTATAGGTCCTTTGACTCAAAGTCCCTTTCCTTCCTTTAATGACATAAAAGACACTTCTGTCATTGAAGTTTTAGGACCATATTTCAAGGTAAAAAAAATCAATTACATTCTGACATGATAATAATGTTCTGTGTCTTAACCTAGGAAGGTGGTTACACAGCAGTGTTCACTTCACTATCATTTACTGAGCTAAACATTTATGACTTGTCAGCTTTTCAGGATGTGTATTATATGTCAATATAAATTTTAAAATAACTTGATACACACATGACACCCCCCTTACCTGCTCATGCCAGCTAAGCCCAGAAGGAAGCATTCTATGCTGGAGAGTGGCGCCCTTCAGTCCCACAGCAATCAGAAATTCCTACAGAGAACGACAACACAAAGAACTGTATTTACCACCCATGTTACTCTATAATCCAAAAGTTTTTCCAAGAAAATGTATTGCCTAGTATGCAATTATTTTTAGCTAGTAATCAAATCAACAGCAAGTATTAATGGTATTAAAGTTCAAAACACAAACCTTTGTATTAGACTCTGATTTATCGGACAATATTTTAACTGCAACAGAGAGCATATTCGAACTCTCTCCTCCAACACCATCTGAAGAACCTCTACTGAGGCTGTCTTCTTCAGAGGAATAAATAGTAGGTTCCAACCAATGTGGGCGGGTTGAACTGGGCAGTCGTGCTTCTGTGGGAAGAATCACTCCATCCACTATGCCTATATCCACATTGAGGTAAAAAATATTAAAAAAAATGATTACTCGAAATTAGTTCATGGACTTCCAAAACTCCAAACAAAAATCTATGCAGTTCCATTGAATATAACATAATCCTGGAGGCATAATGACCAAAAACCAGCTTGGCATTAATAATCCACCCCTCTACAGTAATGTTGGTATGACTGACAGTGCACAACTTAAGGGGGGAAAAAATAAACTAGGATTCTGAAATGCTAGGAAGATTAAATTTAAATAAGAAAATCTCATAAACACTGAGAAAATATAAGCATCTCATTTCCACGCACAAGGTAACTCAGGTAACTGCTCAAAAAAGTTCTATCTTGAAGTCAAAAAGGAATATATCTTGAGAGGGAATAAAGAACATAAAGTCCTATCAACTGATGAACAGATCTGTAAGATGTGACATATCCATACAATGGAATATTACTTGGCAATAAAACGTAATGAAGTACTGATGTAACTTGGATGAACCTTGAAAACATCATGTCAAATGAAAGAAGCCAGTCACAAAAGACCAAATATTGTATAATTCTGTTTATATGAAATTTCCGCAATATGAAAACTCCACAGAAGCAAAAAATAGATCAGTGCCTGCTTAGGAGCGGTAGAGGGTTATAGCTAAAGTATATGAAGTTTCTTCTTGGGGTGATGAAAATGTTTTAAAATTGACTCTGGTGATGGTTTTACAACTCTATGAAATATGAAAAACCATTGAAATGTATACTGTAAATGAGTAAATTGTATGGTATGTGAACTATATCCCAATAAATCTATTACAAAAAAGAATATAAAATTGACTTCCATTAATAATTTACAGTATTATTTTGACAATGGGATCAGAATCCCTCACAGAAAATAGTTTATATCAAAATTCTGTTCTCAACATATTTTCTTTATTAAACAAGAAATTTAAGCATGTCTAAACAGAAGTGAACAAAACACACATTTTTCCTACCTTTGTGATACAGACTGAAACTGCTAGAATGAAGGCATATGTAGTGCTTGTCATCAAAACCTTCATATTTTGTCACACAAAATAATGAACCACTATTGAACTCTAACCAGAATTCACCGTGTTTGTTTTCCATCATATCTCCATTATCTTGCTAGTAAAAAAGCCAGAAAAACATAGACGTCATTATTTAAACGAAGAAAAGTAAGAATGTCCCTTGGGAATGCTCCTTCTTGAGTCAGCTTAGGAAAATCTCCTACATCACAGCAAAGCAGTTCAATTCTTGATTCATTCAATACAGTGGTACTAAAAACTAAATAACTTGGCCGGGCACGGTGGCTCACGCCTGTAATCCTAGCACTCTGGGAGGCCGAGGCGGGCGGATCGCTCAAGGTCAGGAGTTCAAAACCAGCCTGAGCAAGAGCAAGACCCCGTCTCTACTATAAATAGAAAGAAATTAGCTGGACAACTAAAAATATATAGAAAAAATTAGCCAGGCGTGGTGGTGCGTGCCTGTAGTCCCAGCTACTCGGGAGGCTGAGGCAGAAGGATTGCTTGAGCCCAGGA
>CAUYRT010089277.1:0-22259 GCA_963574885.1 Lepilemur ruficaudatus | reverse complement strand
TGCTCTTGGTCCCCAGTGTGAATAGCACCACCTTGGAGATGGGTGAGAGAGCGTGAAGGAGCGTGGAGAGCGTGGAGTTAGAAGAGTCTCTGTGCTGGGTCTCACCTTCTCAAAAAGACTTAAGTTTAGACCCAGATCTCCAAGTGAAGTAACATATTCAGGCATAGAGATGGAATGATCAGTATCGAACATTTAAACTATACTAGGAATTTTTCTTCCCTTTTTTTAAGGTATACCCTGAAAGATTGGGAAAAAAGGGGGTGGACTGGGTCCCCTTCTCCTCCAGAGGGCCCTGGTCTCACCATCCTCCTCCGTGGCCTTGCCCTTGCTCAATCTCTTATCTCTCTTCTCCACCGTGCTTATCGAGGTCCCTTCTGTTCTGTTCCTTTCCCATCTCTCCTCCCTCTGAGATGAGGTTGGTGTCTTATCTCCCTCCAGCAGCTTCATCAACAAAGTCTTATATTTTTTTCTGAGTTTGGATTCCTTTACATCATTTTAATCTGTTCCTCTGAGTTTTGGTTTGCAATCTCTTCCCAAACTTAATCTCAGACCCTTCTTCATTGAGTTGCTGAAAAGGCCAGACCAAGATTGCAAAAGCTGACCATGCATTTTGGCTCTGGGATCAAGATGATCAGAAAAGACAGCAGGGTCCTGCTTCACTGTAATGCCCTGGGTACGCCGTGGTGAGTCACGTTTCTTAATTAGCCAAAGACTCACCATCAAATTGGTGCTATGACCTCCACTGCCCTTTTTAAAAAAACTATTGTTGAAACATTTTGCCACGTATTGGCATATGGAAAGAACACAGGTTTTAGGGTCAAACTGGCCTAGAACCTGAAGTTGCTGTTGCCCAGCTGGGTAACCTCGGATGAGTTGCTTGGCTTCGCCTAGTCTCAGTTTCCTCATCTATAAATTGGGAACAATGATGGTACCCTCCTCGTAAGTATTAAATGTAGTAACACCAGTAAAGCAATCAGCACAGTGCTTGGCACAGTGTAGGTGCTCCATGATTAGTAGGTGCTGTTGTTAGCAAGTCGAGAGTTGTAAGTGTATGTTTATTGATATTTGCTGGCAGGACCTGTGTAGTTTTCTCAGGGAGGACACATCCAGTGTACCTGGATAACTGCAATGTCAACCTTGGGGATTTCTGTCCTATCTCAGAAGCTGAGTATGTATCCCCGGGTCTGAGGTTTTCATACTTTAGTGAGCCTAAGAGTGATCTGGGAACATGTTTAAATGCATAAGTCTGGGCATCTCGATCCCCAGAGATGCCAATTCAGTGAGTCTGGAATGGGATCCTGCAGCTCTTCCTGGCCCTGTGGAATTCTGAAGCAGAAGTTGAAGGTTCACAGTCCAACATCTGGATTCCCAACTTCTCCCATCTTGCTACCGTCTTCTGAATTCTCAGCCTGCTTGGCATTTGTTTGTGTTTGCACCCAGTGCTCGGCTCTGACTGTACTCTCTTTCTTGGTCCACTGTGGTCAACCCCGGGGCAGTGCCCTCTTTTTCTCTGGTTCTTAACCTCAGCTGTTGCTCCTGGTTCACAGCTAAGTTTCTTGAACACTCCTATCTGACTGAGGTTTGGCTCTGACTTAATTCTGGGTTCTAGCCTCAATTCTTCAAGAGGGCATGAGCCCTCTTGTGACCTCCGTACACCTGGTATGGTTGAAGTGGGGGTTCTCTGTGTAGGGTTGTCACTTGCCCTCCTTTCTTGCCTCTCCTTTAGGGCTCTGGTATAGTGCCCCTTTGGGCTTCAAATAGGATGGGGGATCTTGGAAGATGGCAAGAGCACCCTTTTGAACTGGAATCATGATTGAAAAAACAAGGAGTGTGGAATGTAGACAATGTGCTGAATGCTCATTGCCCCTAAGACATGTGCTGGAAATTATTTATTATTTTAATTTTAAATCCATATTATATACCTTGTTTCACTGTGGGGTTTTCCACCCCCACTAAGAATAGGAGAAAAATGTTTTGGTTTCTATCTGGATTCTGTTTATTTAGGGTCTTAATGAATCTTAGATGGGACATCATGTGGTTATTTAAACTCACATGTTCATGTAGAATGACAGAAAATGGCACATAGGACCAGGTGTGGTGCTCACGCCTATAATCCTAGGGAGGCGAGGTGTGAAGATCACTTGAGGCCACGAGTTCAAGACTGGCCTGGGGAACATAGCAAGACCCTGTTTTTACAAAAAAACTTTAAAAAAATTAGCTGGGCATAGTGGCTCATGCCCATAGTCTTAGCTACATGGGAGGCTGAGGCAGGAGGATCGCTTGAGCCCAGGAGTTCCAGGTTACAGTGAACTATTCTATGACCATGCCAGTGCACTACAGCCTGGCTGGCAGAGTGAGACCCTGTCTCTAAAAAAAAAAAAAAGGCACATAGGTTAGGCTGGATGACACACAAGCTCAAAGAGTTCAGGGTACAGGTTTGTCATGGTCTATTTTCATTACCTGGTAGTATCTGGCCCACACTTAAATTTATTTATATTTAAGTGAATTAGTGATAAAATTTAGGTTTAAATCTATGAACTTATTTGGACTGCTTGCTCTATGGTTTTTTCCTTTTTTTTGGTTTCCTTTGGATTGATTTTATTAACACTTTCTGGTTTTTTTCCTCTTTTAGGTCGAACATTATATACGGTATTTCTATTCTTTTTAGTGTTTACTATACAAATGGTAACTTGCACCTTTATCTTATCTAAGTCTAATATCAATCAATAACATTACCTTCCTAGACCATCCAAGACCTTAAAACAGTTAATTCCATTTAACCCTCTCTTGATATGTTATTGTCATGTATTTTAACTATATCTAAATTTATTAATTCAACATGATATTGTTGTTTTGTACAGTCAATATTTACTTAGTTTTACCACTCTCTGTGTTCTTTTATTCCTTTCTGAATATCTGGCTTTCCATCTGGTATTATTTTTCTTCTACCTAAAATATATTCTAGCATATTTTTGGTGCCGGTCTATTTGTAGTCATCTCTGATAGTTTTTTGTGTATCTTAAAATATCTTTATTTGCCTTTCATTCTACAGAGAATATTTTCCCTCGGTTTAGAATCCTAGGATGGCAGTTACTTTCTTTTCTTAAAAACTTGCATTTGTTTTTGTGCCACAGCTTAATTCAAGTTCAAGGCTTTGCGTTCCATGAATCACTTAGGTGACCTGGAGCCAGGTTACAAGCACGTGTGAAAATAGAGTTTCTACTGGTTCATACTCACTCTGAGGGTATAGTCCTTTTTGTTCTAGCTTATCCTGGGTAGTAGTTTACCAAATTCCCTAACTTTGGTGAGTCCTAGGTTTTGACACATTTCCTTTAGCTCCATGAGGCAGCCAAAACCACAGCTCAATCTTGCAGATATTCCTGCCGGATTGGAAAATACTTCCAAGGCAAAAGCAACTTTGAGTTCTTGACTTACCTCTGTGGGCTAGCATATTCTTTAGTTTTAAATCTACCAATTTTTAATTATTTTTTTTAGCTCTTTGATATTTTAAGGACTATTTAAAAATATTTTGTTCACTTTTTGTGTGAACAAAATATATAGGATGCTTGATCCAAATGATCCAATCAACATTATCAGAACTGATCATCCTTGAAAATGTTTATTTCCCCAATAGCCTTGCCAAAGCTTATCATTAACGAATTTATTAATAAAGCCATTTTTTTCAACACTAAGATGAAAAGGGCAAAAATTAAAAGTTGTATTTAGTTTCCCCAGTAAGACTCTGTTGTCCAGCTAATGGCATGCATTGATTTATTTCCAATCTGAAAAGTTTACAATCTGGTATGCAGTATGTCTAACCTGGAAGAAAGCGGACCAGGGGAAATTCAATGTCTGTCTATGAAGAGTTGAAGGATTGCCATTGGGAAGAGGAAATAGTCTTGTTCTATGTGATTCCAAAAGGTAAAATTAGGACTGGGAACAGAAATTTCAGAAATTGATTTCTGTTTCATCAAAGAAATGCATTACTAGAATAACTTACAGTGGAGAATATCATTGTGGAGAGCAGGATTTTGGTCATCTAGCATTCATTTGTTCTGTTTTTCCATTTGGATTTGTTTGATACCCCTTTTCTGCCCTTTCATTATTTACAGTTTCCTTTGGGACTGACTCAGCTCCCATCTGACAATGGAATGAGAGCTGAGCCTGGCAAATCAGAGCACTGCATGACCCCACCTCACCCCCTCACCCGCAATAGTGACTGAGCATTACAAGGCCCAAGTTAAGGCAATCAGAACCCAAAAGATATAGTCCTAAAACTTTTGCTTGAGGTACCCAGGATACTGATTTTTTCCTGCTGGCTCTAAAGAAGAGAATGGGAGGCTGCTGTTGTGGTATCCCACTGAGAGAGCCTATTTGAGAAGAAGCAGAGCTCACATATGGGAATAAAAACCAGACCCTGGTGACATTGGTTGAGTCTTGATCATGCCAAGACTGAAGTTAGGATCCTAGATGGTTCATGATCTGTGGTGTGAGAAAGTGAATTTCCATTTTGCTTAAGCCAATTTGGGTTGGGTTTTGTGCCATTTGAAATGGGAAGTGTTTTAACTAAAGTGGGTAGCAAACACCCCATTCACAGTGGTATTCATACAGAAGAGGATGACCGGCCCTTAGAGTAGGTACGGATGCCCAGATTATGTGAAAGGTGGGCTTTGAGGACTTCCAACTCTAAGCCCTTGGCTTCTCCCAAACTCTCCTTTGTCTTACTTGTGTTCTTCCCAGTGGACTTGGTAGCCTGAGACGGACTCCAAGAACACGGGACTGGCCATCCCTCAGGGCCAAGCAATATAGAAGTTAATACGTGCCCAGGCCTAGGATGCATATTTAATGGATAAATCCACAATGTTTAATCCTGGAATGAATGATTTACAGAGAGCTGGATTATTTACTTTGCGCTAAATTATCTTCTTTAACCAAAATAAGGCTTCCTGACAGGATTTGCATCATAGCCTTGGCTGAGTAATGAGTTTCTTTGCCAGGATGAATTATTGATTAGCCCTTTGTATCATCTGCATGGCAGATGAAGGAAAACTGTTTAACTTTAAGGATGTTCATATTCAGACACATATGCACAATAGAAGTTTTGAGTACTGTACTTTAATGCTCCATCATTTAATCATCCCATGAATATTTATGGAAACTGGGTCTGAGTTATAGCGCAGTGTTGGGTTATTTTTAGGCCAATATAAGTAATATTCCCCATCTGTGGATTTAAACGTTTTCTCTTCTTTTGTTGTCATAATTATATATGTTTTAGGTCCAGATGTTTAATTTATTTTTTAAAATGGGAAAATTTCTTTTCAAATCAACTGAAATAGCAAGTACATAGTAATGATGACTTACATTCGTGTGATGTGCTTAATTTTGCAAAATGTTTTCAACTCAATTTCCTCGATATATAATAGTTGATTAGCACTTAGCATGTACCAAGTACTTTGCTAGGAACATTACATGGATATTATTTGATTCTCAAAAAACTCTATAGATTAACTACTATTATTATTCACACTTTATAGATTAAGAAACTGAAGTGTTGGGAGGGTAACTAGCTTTCCCAGAGCCACACAGAGAGGCTGACAGAGCCAGAATTTAAACACAGGTGCTCTGACCTGGAGCCCGAGCTTTTAACCCATATCCTAAACAATCTCTACAAATCCTATGTCTGTTTAAAATTTTAATATGGCCATTTGCATGGGAACCTAGAACTGTACCAGTAATTTTATAAAGTCATTGCGTTATGATCTCTATTTATCAGAGGAGGGAAGCAAGACACAGAGAAATAAAATGACACGACAGGGGGTCACATTACTTTGTACTGGGCTAAAATTCCTTCCATCAGTGAGAGAAATCAAGATTAGATGGCACTTTCATTGAGGCAAGAAGCTTTTCTTTTGTCTTTACAGCTATAAGGGAAATGCATTTTAAACAATAAGTACAAGAGTTAAAAGGATCAAAGTATTTTATTTCTCTAAATCATGCTATAAACTTACAACCAGGCGGGCTGTAAGGAAAGTAACTCTCAGTCATTTTTGGAGGCTCCCCTCCCCTTCCCAGCGGTAACATCCAAGTTTTGGAGATACAGGTTATGATCAGAAAATGGTGAAAAGACTCTTTTGTTTTTAACCTATCATGGCCTCTGCTGAAATCTCCATGCCGGAGCCTGAGGCGGGGAGGGTGGGATCTCCTGAAGATAGTACTTCAATTGCTGTTGCGCCGAGTTCAGGTGGAATCTCCAATGGCTGCAGTCCAGTCCCCTGGGTTTCCCCAGGCAGCCTTTCTCCTCTCCAAGATCTGGTCACGTCTCTTAGGTGCCACAGTGGCCAAGGTCTCAGGACCTTGTGGGTCACCTTCACCTTCTTTTGTTCCTGAGGCATCTTCTCTTTTTTTCTCTTGTTTCAAATGCACCCCCCCTCTCTCCGCTCTTCCTGCCACCTCCGAGCCTTCCAAGAAGTAGAAGATCCTGGAAAAGGAAAGCCAAGTACATCAGTGTTCTGGGGACAACATCTGCTCTGGACTTTGCAACACCAACCTCCCCAGAGGCATGGGGTCCCACTACACGGTCTGGGGGCCATGGCGAGACAAGCAGGAAGAACAAAACATTAACTAGTGTCTCAACAGATCATCCTGCCACGTAATGCTTTCCTGTCAGTTCCTTTTCTAAAAGGAACCAGCAAAACACCCATGACTGAATCCTGCTGTTTTCTGTGCCTGGGATACTGATTTCAAGTCCAGGTGCTACTCGTTAAAAGGGTTGTGAACCCACGAAAGAGATTTTAAACTACATTGGAAGAAACAGGATATTTAATTAGAGAACAATAACTGGAAGGCTATCCTGAAAAAGAGGAGTGCTGTGGGGCTTTATGAAGAAGAACCATATTCCTAGTGGGTAGAGTGACCAGAAGGCAGATCTGTGATCCATAAACGCAGGGAACTTTCTAGAGAGCAAGTGGATTGGTGTGGGCTGCCATCGAGGTACTTGGCTTTCCCGATAATAAAGATACTCAAACAGAGACTGAGAGATGTGTCAGGATATTGTAAAGGAGATATTTAAATAGAAGCTGGGGTACTTGATCTTTAAGAAGACTTTTTATCCTGAGATTCTATGTTAAGAATAATCAGCTGTGCTTATAGCCACTGTGGGTTGTACAAAACTAAGACGGTTAACACTACGTGACAAACACCAGAAAACTATTCATTCATAAACTCTGTGCATGTGTGTGTGGGTGGGTGGATGGGTGGGTGTGTGTGATCTGTCTTTCTGGGAAGGAGTCTGTTATCCTGATGGAATCTTAGGCTTCCAGGAATCCATGTCTAAGAAGGCTCCCGGAAGAAACAATCCAGGAAATGCAGCCCAGCTGGCCTCAAGGTAAAAACATGAGGTCTCCTAGCAGGATGAAGGGCTGCTGACACAACCAAGAAAGCCAAAAAGAGCAAAGGAAGGTTCTGGCAAGAAAGGGCTGGTCTAACCCAAGGGGCAATGAAAGGGAGAAAGTGGAGACCTGGCAGCAGATGCTGTTCTTCTCATGAGTACACCGTAGACCATCACTGCCTAGGAGGGTGCTCAGAAGATGATCTAGTTCTAAAGTCTTTGAGTTACACGTGGCAGAGTGAGGTCTGGAAAGGGCAAGGACCTTGCCGGCCATCGGACCGCGTTAGCGATTAAGCTCAGAACAGAGCCTTTGTTTCGGGCCTCCTCCCCCTGACCCGGGGGGAGCTGGGCTGCTGTGCTTCTCTGCAGGAGTATCTTTCCAAAGCATCCGTGTCATGCCAAGACTTGAGAGAATGATAAGTTTTAAACATTTTGCAAGGCGAGACTGAAAAGGGAGAGACTCTTCATTATGTGTTTGTATTTAACGTAGCAAACATTTCTCGTTCGTTCTACTCACCATGAGGGCTACTCAAATTTATTGTGGATACGAATCACCTGGGGATCTGATTAAAATGCAGATTCTGAATCAGTAGATCTGGGGTGGGGGCCGTGATTCCGCGTTTCCAACAAGCTCCCAGATGCTGTTACAGCATTGACATGGCTTACTAGTGCCGGCGTGTTGCAGCCAGAGCCTAGGCTCAGCTGTGAGCCCTCCTCAGCTACGCCTAAAACTTGCTGCCCCACCCTCTGCCTCTCAAGGACCTGCACCTGCTAGACTCACCTGAGTCAGGGCCGCACAGATTCCCCGTGAACGCGTCATAAGGAGAGTGAGGCTGGAGCAGCCATTCCTAGCCCTGCTCCCTTTCTGCGCGGATGCCCGGGTCAGAGTCTGCTAACGAATCCTGTTTTGGTGGAAGTTCCAAAGAGGCTCCGAGTAAGGTATTTCGGCAGCAAGCAACACTGCAAATGATTCCCACTGCATTTAATTCTAGAATCTCCCAGACACTTGGGCTTCACAACAATGAGTGGAATTAGGGTAAATTCTGAGACTGAGGCTTTGGGGGCTTCCTCGTTGCTCTGTAAAATCCAATTGAGTGACCTTCACATTCTGAACACTTGGCTTCCCTTCCCTTGGCCCCTTCCACCCTGCCAGGAAAACCTATTTGGAGCTTACATAAATTCATTCTGAGAATTTCTTCATTGTCGTGCCATTCGCGATTCATTATTTAACCTCTGTGGATGGCAGGAAGTGCAATTTTGAATAGCCCCAATGGAATAAAATCACAGAGTTAATAATATCCGCTCTGGGTGTGCAATTGGAAAAAAATGGTATCCTGGTAACAAGATACTAGCAAAAAAAATAACTAGTTTGTATCAATTTCAGTGAGATGGAAGATGTAGTGCTGGAATTATTTTATAAGTTTTCTTTCCCTTGACTCACACAGGACTGGGGTAAACCTGTGGGCACTACATTCTGACGCTGACCTCTGACAGCTTAAAAATAGGGTTCATCTGGAGCTTTTTGATGCAGATATTAGCATCTGGAGCCCCTTTTCTGGTTCAAATGGTAGAATGTGATGCATGCTATTTTGCCTCTTCTTCATTTATGAGTACAGGGAGTGTTTGTTCCATATCAGCATATGTTGGTCTGCCTCGCTGATTTTTGAGCGTTGAATGGTGCTTGACTGCATGGAGAATCCGTACTTTATTAACTGATCACATATCGACGCACATTTAGGATGTTTCCCGGTATCCTGCAGTTTTAAGAAGCAGAGCAAGGGGAAGCGAAAGGAGCTTATAGTTTTCTCTGAAGCTGGATGATATGTAGTCTGAGCCAAAGCCAGCCAAGTCTGAGCCTTGGTGCCTCTTCTTAAGTTTTCTAGAAATTCTTACCGAGAGGAAGATATTTTCCCCAAATTGGTGGTCGTGAAGACGGGGGAGAACTAAGATGGCTGTTGTCGGCAGGGCAATGAACAACCGGAGTTCAGGTGTGCAGAGATGGGCTGGGGGGAGGCAGCATGATGTGGGTATCTCAGGGGCGTCGGGAGAGGCCACTCCTCGCATCAGCAGCAGCGTTCATGAGCCCACGATCCCCTCACCTAGGGAGAGAGGCCATAGGTTACTGAATCAACCTAGCAACTGGCCGGGTGCTGTTGCTGAGAAACCCGAGTACAAGGGGAAAGATTGTGCTAAATGAATGAGGCTGAGGTTTCTGTGAAGCCATTTCTGGGCTTGGCTGACCGAGCAGGGCTGCTCCTAAGAGCCATTTGTCCGTTTTTGTTTGTCTGTTTTTGCAGCAGATTGCCTGTGTTTGCTTGTGTAGATGAATTTGCTCTGTTTCCACACCTCGTACCTAGTTAAAGGGATCTGGAGCCTGGCAGGAACTCGGTGCATTTGACCTTGTTCCTTCAGTGTTTCAACAGTCCATTAGCCATTTCCACTCTCACATCTCACCAGCACTTGGAAACCAGCATGTTCCAAACAGAGCACCTTATCGTCTAGCCTGTCATTGGGGGCTTCCTTGTGTCCATCCTCCCACATCCCTACTGTCTTGGCGGCTTCAGGCCCTTGTTATCTCCTGTCTGTATGATCACAGTAGCCTCCTAGCTGGTCCCTCTTCCTATTTTGTCTCCCCCTGTCGGTTCATCAAAGACCAACGCTCCCAGGGAACTTTCTAAATCACAACTCTAGTCACCCAAAACCTTTGATGACTCACCTTGCCCGGAGGATACGTCACCATTCCTCCGCTGGGCACTGAGTGGGCTCTGAGCTGTCATCCCCCAGCCTGCTCTGCCTTTGCAGGCTTAGCTCTTACCATTTTCCATTAGGGGCCTCTACTCTGCCAAAATGGCCAGAAGAAAGGCTTGATTTTCACTGCCTTCCTAGTTTATTTCATTGCTTTTTATCTTTTAATGGAAAACAAACAAATTCAAAAACAAACTACACACCCTTAATAAGCCAGAATGTATGGGGATTGCCACTTTCTGTATTAGTTGCATCTTCTTTACAATTAAAATTTTCTTCTTCCTTTGACCTACCCTCAAATCACAACTACTACTTCTGGACTTCGTTGTAAAAAAAATCTTTCCAAATGTTCATTTCTGCTCTCTAAGCACTTCCTAAGATGACTAAAAGAAAATTTTATTAGAGCAACATTCTGAACCTTGCCAATCACTGAATAAGACTGTAGGTTGGGAAAAGTTTCAGCAATTAGGATCAAGGTAACCTAATGACGACCTTGACCTTGAAAGCGTTTTTTAGTTACCCAGGATGGACGTGTTGTTTTGCAACGTGGCTCCCTCTCTAAAGAAGCGCCAATGTTAATGCATGGTGCAGGGGAGCCATAGGTAACCCCAAATTCCTGTAGCCAACACATACTGCTATGAGAGAAAAATTCAGAAGAAAAGGAATTTTTGAGTTAATGCTTTAAAACAAAAACGAAGGACAGGAGGTGCTCACATACTTGCAACCCTCCGTAGAAATGCCCTTCAAGGAACACTTTTTCTCATTTTTGCACTTTTGTGATTTCTTGCCCTTTTTTTCTTCAAGATTTCTGTTGACTGCTCTTCCAAAATGTATTCGCCTCTGCCCTTGTGTCCCATTCAGGGCTCTCAGGTGGTCCTAGTTGTCAGCTCCCCTAGGGACAACTTCTCCCCTTCAGTTGCATGTGAGTCCAGGTGAGTCTTAGGCACCATCTGATGCTCCAGTGGTTTATTCTGGCAGAGCTGTCATGAGATGGAAACTGGGAGCAGCACAAGGGTTAGACGCAGTCGGGTGGTGGTGGTGGGGGGAGCAGATGACCTCTGTTTTGAGGCCATTCTCAGAGTCTGGGGGATCTTTCCCCCCTTTCTTATACCTGTGTTCAGTCTGGGTCAGTGACCAGGTGTTTATTTCATAAAGGGAGTTGAAACTATTCTTCTAAGGGTAAGCTTTGTTTGAAGGTTCATGGAAGTTGCATCTGTGCTGAGGTGGTCTGGTCTTCTGGAAATCCCTTTTCCGGGTTGGATCATACTGCAAAGTGACACACAGCACCAGCCCTGTGATGTGTTTGAGTGGGCCTTATGGCTATCATTAACCTTATAGTCTTGATATGTCTCTTATGGTGTACGACACCTTGATATTTATTTAAACAATGGTCTGACTTGTCTTAAAAACAAAAATTTGGTGTCCCAAGGCACAAGGCACGCTTTGCCCTGGGTTGCTTAAAACACTGACATTGATCTCAAGGGACTATAAAAGGATTTTCTTTTGCTTGAGGATTTTGATTACATGGGGTCCGATGACTTGAAGTTCTCCTTTATTATTAATAATTAGTCAAATAACCCTGGAGCTGAGCTTATTGAATTTTATTGACTTAAGCTTTGAAAAGTCTTATGTCCACATTCTGGCAAGCTTTTCAGAATAAGATCATCTACTCCTTTACCATCTGCGGTTTGTGACAAGATAACAACCTTCTCCCTTATAATTTTCTGATTACTACCTCTTGGGGATGGAGGTGGGGCCTTGGGAAGAGAAGAATGAAATAGTGGCATGGGCTGAGAGATGAGGCTCAAGCAAACTATATATACACACCAATAGACTATTTACAAACACTTTGTTGTGAAAGCTGTTCATTCTCAGAGGGGAAATAATTGAGTTGAAGATCAGTCTTATTGATTTTTGTCTGATGCAGTTATTTGATTTGCTTCCAAGTTTTGCTTTGCTTTTCTTATTTTTTTTTTCCACCACCAGAAAGTTTTACTTTGCCAGTATGCTTCATAGGAAAGAATTGAAGGGGGGTTGGGAGTGTGGGGAAAGGGAGCTATGCATTTCCCTACCGTGTAGCTCCACCAACGCTAATACCAGATTTATAACTCAATCATTTCTAGGCATTTCTCTTTGGGTTTTACATTTCCCCACTGGGATAACCGATATTTATATGCAAAGTAATTTAAAATAGTTATGACTAACTTTAAGGCATGCCAGATAATTGCATTTTGTAGGGTCTTTTTTTCCCCCCCTTTCATGAATGATTGTTTTTTCATTCTCCTTGCTAACAGTAGATTTGTGTGCCTTGCCCTTGTTTGCAACAAATATTTGTTGAAGAGTGGATTTGGATAAACACCTTGGGTAGCTCTCAGCTTTACAAAAGGAGAGGAGATTTAAGAGGGCATTCTGCTTAGCTGCCAGCATTTTTATACGACTCGGGCAAATTTCTCTGGTTCTCCTGGAAGACTATTCTCAAAAATAAAAAGGGGGCTTTTGGAACTTGAAGCCCCAAATTGACCTTGTTTTGGTGGAGGAAAAAAGGGCAGACTTCTAGTTTTGTTCGAAGAGGCCCATGTGATATGAAAGAACATTTTTTAAAATTATGTCCCTGGACAACAAAACCATAATTGGATATTTTAGAGATATTAAATGGTAATTGATTCGTAATGAGTTCCTAATAACACAGCTAAAAACATGACAAAGAAAACACTATGTCACTACCACATTTTTTTTATTTGGGGTGTGTGTATACTTTCTGCCTCATTTTGCCCTGATGAATATTAGCTATAAATTGGCATCTTCATGAAATTGTATTTATTGCTTCAAATTCTTTTGGCTATGAAGTACCCAAACTTGGGACCTTAGCTTTGTTCTTTTCACATGCTATTAAACTTTTAAATAAATCTGTTTTTCATTTCTTCAATATTCTTATGCAGAAAAAAGACTCTGGATTATGTTATTAGATATGGAACCCCAGAGCTGTTGGTCTACCAAAACTTCAAAAAACTGATTGGGTGTCACTTGGTCATTGATCATGTACGGCTTGTCTGAAGCACATCTCAGAGAAGGCAAATGCATTTAAAAGGCTTCATGAATTGCTCTGAAAATGCGTGAGAACACAGAGTCCTGAAGGCTCTGTCCTTTTTCACCTTTGTATAATATTGATGGATCAGGAGTGTGTGAGTGTGAGGTGGAGACAGAGCCAGATCGTATGCAGGCAGATGTTTCTGTCCTTGTTGCCAGTGACTACCGTAGCAGGGCGGTACAATACAAATACCACTAACTCTAACATAGCAGCTTTCTTTTCACATCTCTAGAATTTAATAATAGGATGAGATTTGGGAGAGCTATAACAGGCAGGTGATAAGCATATTAGCCACAAACCTTATTATTGCTAACACCTTAGACCCACCCCATTCTAAGTAGTAGAGTTACCCAATAGGAGCAACTCACGAGAAAACATAAGCATGCACCCAACAGGGCTCCAAATGTCAGCAACGCTAGGATTTTATGGGCAAAGTAGCCTCCTGAGTTGCTGAATGAAATATCTTTGATCTCTGCTTTCTAAGTATACGCCCACCAACTCATCTCCTTGAGAGCCACTGGGCAAGAATTAAAATGCCACTTTCGGATTCTGATAGGTTATCCCTTGCACATAAACAAATGCAAGTATGATGAGCTACTTATGGTGATGAAGACCTTCATGAATATGAAAATGCTTGCTAACTACAGTGTAAGAATGTGTTCCGTGCAATTAAATCATAACTGGGAAGCAATGGTTGGTATTAATATTAATAACTTGGTTTTAAGTTTTATAGCAGCATCAAGCTGTAGAATTGAAACCCACAGATGGCGGAGATGGAGTAAGTTAATGTAAAGGTCGCTGGGAGCGGAGGTTTGCATATGTGACTTCGGATCCAGCCTTTAGCCCTATTTGTGTGATCTTGGGGAAGTCATACCACATCTCTGGACCTCATTTAACCCATTTGTGAAGAAAAAAAAAAAGGAGTTAGGTGATAGCATGGTTATTGGGAATGCCTGCAGGTATGTTTTGGAGGATTGTCACTGCCCTGGTAGACTGTGCTACAGGCAGTTAGTAGGGACAGTAAATGTCTCGCAATGCAGGGGACATTGAAACACAAAGAATTATCTCATTTAAAATGCTAATCGTGCCCCAGCTGGAAAACACTGTGATGATCTTGACCTGTCTTGCAGCTGTGATAGGCTATGAATAACAGAGCTCAAGAGACATGGGACTAAGGGTATAAGAAACAAGAAACCATTGCCAGAGGACTTCTGGATAGGTTTTTATTTGTTTATTTTTTAACAAGGTGCTTTTATGAGAAAGAAGAAAATAATGTTTCAGCCAGCTCTGGAATACCTTAATGCCTCTAAGACATTTGTAAATGTTTTCTTATCCCTTTGATGCATTTTTCAAGAGGTACCTGCGGTCTTTCATGGGACACCCATAACCACAGCAAAAAACAAAGTGTTCTCACTCCCCTTGGCCTGTCCCTGTCTGGCGTGTGCAGACTGCCTGGGTGCGGGATGGAATGAGAAGCACAGTGTAAACAGCAGACGCCTGCTTCTGCGTGTGGCTCAGAGATTAACTTTTCCAGAACAAAATCAAATAACGCTCTGTGAAAACTGTCACCTTGCCCCAACGTGATGGGCAAAAAAATGTTCCTTTCCCTGGAAGAATTGGACAGTGACCTAAAGCACAGGAATCAGAGAATGGAGAAGGTTGCTCAGAAAGAGCCAATTTTCCCATTTTATTGATTGATTGATTGATTGAGACAGAATCTTTCTCTGTTGCCCGGGCTAGAGTGCTGTGGCGTCAGCAACCTCAAACTCCTGGGCTTAGGTAATCCTCCTGCCTCAGCACCCCCAAGTAATTGGGACTAAAGGCATGCACCACCATGCCTAGCTAATTTTTTCTGTTTTTTATTAGAGATGGGGTCTCGCTCTTGCTCAGGCTGGTCTCGAACTCCTGAGCTCAAACTGATCTGCCCACCTCGGCCTCCCAGAGTGCTAGGATTACAGGCATGAGCCACCACACCTGGCCATAATTGTCTCATTTTATAGATCAGGATGTTGAGGACTTGCCCAAAATCACACAGCAAGTTAGTGGCTCAGACACCACCACAGCTCTTAGATGGTACGGTGTCTTGGTTTTGTACCAGACCCTTCTCAGGTTTCTTCTTCTGAGCAGAGGCTGATTTTGGGGTAGCTCTCACAGCCCAGGCAAAGTATGGAGGGCCTTTCTGCCCAACAGCTGGTCCGCGTCTAGTGCCTGTAATTAGAATTTCCGTGATGTTGGGGAAGAATAACCCCAGCAGATTCTTAGAATGGACCCCCTGAAACAAAAGATGAACAAGAGAAAAACGATAGATGTTTCTTAACACGTATATTTCTTAGATACAGGGGACACACCCAGGGAATGAGTTGTTCTCAAAGAGGTGGCTTCTAATTCTAGTCTATGCAGCATCTTCAACAAAGAGCACTCAATTTTAGAGAAGTGACAAGACAAAGGAAAAGGACTTAGAGTCCCTATGGGCAGCAACTTGTGGGTAGGTAAATAACTAACAGAGAAAGGCTAGTTAGTAAACTTGTTAATGTAGATTTCTCTGGCACTGTCTCCAGGCTAAGAAGTGTTCGAAGTTGGCTTCAGTGTTTAACCTTTGTTCTCTCTGGCAGAGAGAGGGAAAAGATACCTTTTGTCTTTGTAAATCTATGTCCTACTTTAAGGTGATCGGGGAGCATGGAGAGCTCTCCTGCACCTGTTTCTCAACTGTCTTGAGCTCAACAATCCTTCCTAGTTTGGGGCAGTCTGTTCTGGTCTCCCATGCTGCCACCAGGCTAAAGGTTGTGGAGATACCAAATAACCCTCACTTGGTCTTCTCCTGGTGGAGATAGTTGCCCAGTTGATGAAGACTGTTAGATTGGTCAGGTCTCCTTTTGTTGTGAACGGCAGAAATGCAATCAGCTGAAATAGTAAGGATTTCTTAGCTTCTGTAATCAGGAAGGATGAGAGGTGCTCTGTGATGTCAGGACCCGAGGAGGCCGTGAGGACTCCTGCCTCTCAGCTTCCTTCTCTCTCCACTGCCTCTCCCCTTACTGAAGGTGACCATGCGTGGCTCTGCATGCACACGTTTGACAGGGTGTTGGCAGTCCCACACTTAGAGCCTTCTAGTACTGTCACAGCAGAGACACAAAGCAATCTTTCTTACTGGTTCCGGCAGAACACACCTGCCCGCCCCCCAGCCCTGGAGAAGATTCTGTTAGGATCCTGTTCCATCTCAGCCTTGGAGCTGGGGTTCTCTCACCAGGAAGGCTTGAGCAGTACCCCAGAGGTTAGGGGACAAGGAGGGGAAGCTGTTTCATAACTGGGGGGGGGGATGTTTTGGTTATCTAAAACCATAAATATGCACAGTATAAACAAGGCCAAAGTACATACCTTAGGAGACACTTATGGCTGGAATTCAAAAATACAAAGTAAGGTGTAAGTCACGGAAAACTCTACAGAGGGAATAGGATTTGAACCAAACTTGAAGGTTTAGAAAGCAGTGGTCAATTTTGGAGGATTTTGTAAGGATCAGTGAGGGGGTGGATTTGGGGGGGTTGAGAGTTATGGAGGATGGAGACTTGGTCTTATATAGTATTTATAATTACAGGGACCTCGTTTTCTCCTAGGCACACAGTAGGTTCTTAATAATTCTTGTTGGGTGAATGTGTGTAGCAACTGTTATGTAGCACCTCTGCTACAGCCTTTTAATTCAGGAGTTGGCATTTTCTTATTTCTTTCTTGTAAAGGGCCAGATAGTACATATTTTTGGATTTGCAGGCCGTCCACTCTCTGCTGCAGCTACTGAACTCTGCTGTTGTGGTATAAAAGTAGCCACAGACAACACGCAAATGAATGAGTGAGCAGTGCTGCAATAGAACTTTATATGCAAAAACAGATTGTGTGCCAGATTTGGCTTGCAGGCTTAGTTTGTTGCTCTCACCCATCTCCCTGCTTCTACTTTTACCCCCCTAAGCCAAGTCTGGACATGACAGCCAGAGTGATCCTCTTCAAGGTATATTCAAAACATGTCACCCCTTTGCACCAAGATGATTAGTGGCTGCCATGTTTGTTAATATTTCTGGATCCAAAGCCAACTCCTTACCATGTGTCCGAGGCCCTGCCTTCTTCTTGAACCTCATCTGGAGCTGGTTTCCCCTCCTCGATGATGTGCACCAGCCACGCTGGCCGTCTTCTGCTCTGGGCACTTGATCAGCTCTGTCCTGCCTCGGGGCATTGCACGTACCTCAGCCTGGCACAGTCTTCACTACTCCTTGTCCTTCAGTTCTTAGCTACGTAGAACTTCCTCCTAGAGGCCATCTGTAATCCCCTTGTTTAAATTGGGCAACACCCCCCTCAACACTGTGTTCTGTCTGTGCTATTTTTTATCTTTGTTTTCCCAGAGCACTTATCGCAATGGGTAGTTATTCGTTTGCTTATTTCTTGTATGAGATATGTTCCTTCCGCTAGACTAGAAGCTCAGGGAAGACCAGGAACCACGTCTGTTTAACACATTGACTGCCACACTAGGAAAACCAATTTTTTTTTCCTTGGGGCCATTTGTGTTTTGTTATGAAAATAGAATAAAAACTTTGAAAACAAAATGATCATTTCTAATTTAATGAAAATTTGTTATTTTGGGGAATTTTGTTTTGGATGTGCCTTAGCATGAAGCCAATACTTCCAGACTATGAGTCAAAAAGCATTTTGTGTGGCAATTCAGCAAAAAAGCGTATATCCCTTAAGCGCTTGGAAATGTTTCTGAGAATGTGGCATTTCTCTGACAATGAAGAATGTCTTCCTGGTGACCGTCTCTTCAAGATCCAGCCACTTCTTGATCATCTTCTTGAAAGGGTTTTAGGTTACTGTAGTTCCAGATAAGGAAATATGTATTGACGAAACAGTGGGGCCATTTTGTGGACATTATATATGCCTCACAAGGCTCTGGGCTCAAAACTAGCGTGAGTTAAATACAACTCACGTGGTAATGAATGTGTTAAATCACCCTTGTGTCCTTAAGGCCTACAAAAGTACCAGGTATACACTGGAGCTCTATAAATGTCTGAATGATTAAGCAAACAGAAGACTGGAGATTAAGCATTTGGTTCCTTACCTGAATCTTGCCTGACTTCAGATTCAAAATATGAGCTATATATATTATAGAATCGGGGGCCATTCAGGCTGTCCAGGACCTCTCACTCCCATGCCGGCTGGTCTTCTTGGCAATTTAGGTTTATTTTCAAAATTATGGATATATTTCAAGGGTATAGAAAAAGGGCCATTGTGCCTGCCACCCAGGTCCTATTTCCATGTTTGTTTCAGATTTTTTCCATAATCAAAATAGTTTAAGCTCATTTAAAAAATTTTAAACATTTATAAATCAAATAACTTAAAAAAAAGAACATCATTTATTTTCTTCTCAGGCTTTGTTTCCCGGAGTGGGAATTGCTTCTGAGAAAATTGTGCTTGAGAAAGTCGTTTTTTAGCAAGTGTTCCCTGAGCCAGCGCGCGGGCTCTTCCATTCTTAGCATAATCGTTCGTTAGTTATTCTTTCCTCTTCCCGTACTGCCTATGAAGCCAGATCATAACAAGGCACAGCTACCTCGTTTTGGATAGTTTTCAATTTTGTTTTCAGGGAGAGGCCGTTGCCAAAAACTTAAGCTAAGGACCTAGACGAAAATCAAACCAAATTTAACCTGAGTTTTCTTACAGGCAAGGTAGAAGAACATGGCTGTCTTTTATGGCCTCATAAAAGCAAACAGTGATTCTTCAGGAAACGAACTGTTTCCTCCGTTAATATCAAAGACAACACTCCTTTGTGGGGCTCCCCAGTTTATTCAGCATTTCTCCATCATCTCCACGGGCAGCCCGCTTTCTCCTCACTGGAATACAACCTTTTTCTCCTTGTGATGCGTCCTGGTCCTGTCTGGATAAAGCCCTCCCATTGGCTCCTGCTCCTTCATTAGCTCCGGGAGCACAAAAGCGAAAAAGAGTGATGTTCACAGGACGGTTACCAGGAAGTTCCCAGTGTGACTGCGGGAGGTGATTTCCAGACACTAAATCCTGAAAACTCACAAAGCCTGCCTGAGCCACAAGAGGTCAGTATTTAATATTCTCTTCCTTTTAGCAAAGAGCAGGGTCAACTGCAGAGCAGCTGTGACTCTCACCACTGAGGAGCTGCCATGAGAGATTTTGATAAGCCTTAGGCTCTCAGTCTTAAGGTTGCTTGCTGCCTGGGAGCACGGCACCTTAGGTAAATCCTCTAGTGTGTGCTGGGGAGAAAACCCTTTCATCTGAGGATATCTTACAGAGAACTCCCATATAGTACGATGGCAAATGGCTGGGTTTAAATCTTGCTGCTACCAATGACTAGCTGTGTGACCCTGGGCAAGTTACTTGACCTCTCTGTGCTTTAGGTTTTTTGCCAGTATAGTAGGAATATTAATAGCATCACCTCAGTCAGTTGTTATGAGAACCAAGTGGGGGAACACATGTAAAATGCTTCAGACGGTGTCTGGCATATCATAAGTTCTGGACAAATATTGGTTATAACTTGAAACACATGGGAAAGTAAGGCTGCTCTGTTTGGAGTCCTGCCTGCTGTTTCTCTTCGTCTCTCCCCCACAGCCCCCTCCTCCCCTCAACAACTAGTCGTGTCCCTGAAACATTTTCTTAGAATCCCTAAGACTTAGTAAAGCACAACAAGAAAACACTGGACTTGCTAGTTTTCCACTGGAGTTTTCAGATTCCCCGGTCCACTGAGACTAGCAGGCTTGTCTTTCTACAACAAATTTTAAGATGAAGTAAAATGAAGCAGCTGCCCCATGGTTCTCAGGAGTCACTAGTCGTGGTTACAGAACAGAGCCAAGCCTCCCTGATAGCCCCGGAGGCATCCTTCCTTCCTGGGTGGAATGAGGCAGACCAGCCAGGGCTTCTGGCCCATCCTCTGGTGTTTAGCTCCCAAGGAGATCCCCTGTGAGTCTCTGTTTGCTAGAAGGTGGCGCAGCCCTGGTACCAGCAGAGAACCTCATATCCTGGAAGGCAGTGAGATTACCTGTTTGCAAACTCATCATTGTTATGACATCGGGTGCCCAAGATCTTCTCCCATGTGTCCTTGAAGCCTGTTTTAAAAACTCACCCACCACCTTCTACCCCCTATTTTTTTTTCCCCTTCCTCACTCTTCATGCAAGGCTGATACTCTTTGCTGCATATCCCATGGCAAGTTGACAGCACCATCTAACTTCTCGCTTCTCTCTCCTGGCTTACTGTCTGTTTTTGACAGTCTGGCTTCAATCACAGGCCGCCTCGGGGAAACCTATCCATCATGCCCGCACCACCAGTCCTGCAACTCTGGGCTGTTTCGTTTCCATCCGCCCGGCCAAGTTCATCTTTTTCTTCTCAAAGTTTTTCCCTACCATGCCATTGCTCCTCCTTAATTGTCTAGCCTTAAGTCACCTTGGGGTGTTGACATCCCTAATGCACTCTGTAAGGAAACCAAGGTGTCCTAGTATTTGTGCAAGCTGATTTGCATGAGTGGCTTCAGTGGGAATGCCACACCCGCTCTGTTTCCCTGGACGTTCTTTTAAAGCTGCTTTGATGGATTAAGTTATTTCCAATGAAGCAACCCATCAGCCCACCCCAAAATGTTATCTGATGGTTGAGAGTAGGACCCGAGAATTATGAAATTTATCATCTTTTCTTATATGGTGTGTGGAGAAGAAAACATTTAGTGGAATATTTGCCAGCTCTTTTTGGTACCTGAATCTATATATCAAATGATAATTTTTTTTTTTGGTCTGGCACAATAAGGGGTAGAGAACACAGGTCTGAGTCAAAGTATGGGGTGTTTGTCTAAAACTTAGAGAAAGGTCCCAGCTTTACCACTTATTTAATAGGTGATTTCACCCCAGTCACTTTCCTCCTCTAGGCATAGTTTAATCATTTGTCAAATAGGACTTATTTAGGCTAAAAGGGGCAGTATAAGGATTGATGTGATGGTGTGCTCAGTTCAGTACCTGGCATTTAGTAGGCAGTTAACAAATGTCAGTTTCTCAGCGGGTGCCACTGAGAAGGGATTGAATATGATGCTCTTTAAGTAGGACATTTGAGTTTCATTTGGCAACAAAATACAAAAATAACATTTTTAATTATAAGGAAAAAAACCCCAAATGTCAAAGAATAACATGAAAAGAGTTTATTTTCCCCACGAAACAGAATTAGCACTATTGTTTTTATGGTTGACACCTCAACATCCATTCTGCCCAGAATGATTTGTCTAAGGCGATTATGCTGACCTCAATCCCTCGACAGGATTTGATTGGGGAATAAGTGTAATTAGTTTATGAATTAAGTGAGCGACTCAATCCTGGCCGTGAAGACATAAGGGCAAACTTGGGGCCTTTAGAAAAGTTTTCTAACTTCTGAGAAAGAAACAAGATATTTACCCTTCCTGCCTCTGTCATTACTGTGATTACTTGATATGATGCCTAGAACCGTGGTAGCCACCTTATGGGTGGCAAAGCCATCACACTGAGGATGACAGAACAGAGGGGTAGAGCAAACCTCTTTCCTTGATGATGCTGTCAAGCCGCAAAACTAACTAATATGAAAATAGCTCTACTTTTAGATTTCCTATTAAATTGTTTAAGGCGTTTGAGTCACAGTTTTCCTATTTACAGCCAAAAGCATCTACTTGATACAATAATTACTAACATTTGCTCTGCCTAGACCTGCACCAAATTATACATTGTGTTAATTACTATTAGTAAACCCTGATACCTAGTAGGGCAAGTCCCTTTACATTATTCTTTTTTTGTTGTTTGAGACAGAGTCTCACTCTGTCACCCCAGCCAGGGTGCAGTGGTATTGTCACAGCTCACAGCAGCCTCAAACTCTTGGGCTCAAACGATCCTCCTGCCTCAGCCTCCTGAGTAGCTGGGACTACAGATGTGTACCACCATGCCCGGCTATTTTTTTCTTTTTTTAGTAGAAATGGGGTCTTGCTCTTGCTCAGGCTGGTCTTGAACTCCAAACCTCAAGCAAATCCTCCCACCTGACGT
>CAUYRT010089276.1:0-26164 GCA_963574885.1 Lepilemur ruficaudatus | reverse complement strand
TGATTAACTGTACACCTTGGTAAATTCACTGAAAATCATTTAATTGTACACTTAAAATGGAGTGTTGGTTGTACGTAGGTACAGTTAGAGCACTATGTATGTACTCTCTGGACTACTTTGACAGAGTAGGTTTTTGAATGTGACAAGATAAGTCAACTTGAGTGGTAACATATTTTGGGAAATCAACTCACTACAAATTGTGACTGTAAACATTATACTATAAATGTTTTGTAGTTTTCCCCCAATAAAATTTTTGGAAAAAAAAAAACTTATACTAAATAAATTTGTTTGCATTACCCTTACTAATCTATCCTTTATTATCAAGGCCTCAGCCATGAACCTCGCATGAATGAGGAAAAGGTATTTCTCCTTCCCTTCTCATTTTTATGACAGAAAATATGATAAGCAGATTTAATTGGATAAGTCAAAGGAAAAAAATCAAATACTGTAGTATTTATGGTAAGTAAAAATAACAACTTTCCCAGGTCTTAAAAAAAAAAAATAGAACTAATGAATGTCTTACTGTTAGAAGTCTTCTGGCTATAGGCCAGAACTTGGGCAGTCATCTCTCTCAATTTATACTAAAAATATTCAATTTCCTTGTTACTATAATTGCCAATTTAAATTATCTGCAAAAAAAAGACATTAATTTGCTTCTTGCGCACTTCCATTAGTGTAAAGGAACTCAATTCTCAATTGCAGTTTCCTACCTCTTCTTTTCAGTGATAACAAAGAAACACTAAACCACAGTGGTGATGATACATCCCTCAATCAGAGTGATTGCCATTTCTTTCATTTTAAGAGAAAATCTTGGGCACTTAATTTGTAATTGTTTCATTCATAATTCTCCCACTTCTGAAGAGATCACATCAACGTTAAATGTGTTACTTAACTGAGCTCTGTTAGCATTTTACAACATGCATTAATTATATATGTTATATATAATGCACATATATACATATATGTATATATATTCATCCCCACATCTCTTCCTTAACCTTTCTTATGAGTTTAGAGATAGAAGAGAAAAAGTGGGTATAATACGGAAGTTTCCCAAATGGTATGCCCATAACCATTATATGATATTGATTTGATCTCCCCAGTCTTTAGGGGAAGCAGAACAGTAGCTGGAGTGGCTAGACTCCAGATGTTGGTTACCCTTAACTTTAACCAGTTGCTTTCTTCTACCTTATGTGCCACATTATCATTCTGTATGGGTGTTATAACATTAAAAAATTGGGGAAGCACTATAATAAGGATTCATCAGTATAACAGCAAATCTCTAATGTACACATCATTATCCTCATCTAAATTTGCTTCTACTCTTTTATTCTCTATCTCATGGGCTTGCATCACTTCCCACCCAGTCAACCGGGTTAGAAATAAGAGTCATACATGATGCCCTCCTCTCTCTTATCACCTTCTAATTACGGTCAAGTCTAACTCCTAAATATTTCTCATTCTATTCGATATACTTCCATGATCACAGCCCAATTTGTCATCATCTGTCATATGGAACATTGCCTCCCAAATGGTCTCCTAGTCTTTCCTTTAGTCGATTTCAAAATTACCCTTCACAGAGCCACCTTTCTAAAAATAAATCTGACCACTATGTAGTGTAAAATGCTACAGTGGTTTTCCATTTTCACTAGGAGAAAGTCCTTGCTTCTCAAAACTGGGTCACATAAGTACTCCATGACATGACTAATACCCATTTCTTAGCTACATCCAGCTAAAATTCCAGAAGGATCACATTGCTTGTATTCCACTATATGCAACCAACTCTTTTCATCTCCATCCAGTGATGTGTTGATAAATTGGCTCAAGGTGGGGAGGGGATATAGATTGAACTCAGGTTCATAACATTTGCCCATGTCTATGTTGCAAATATTCCTACCCTGGCCAATTTCAAGCTACTAACATGCCATCACTGAACATGGAGTTGGGAAGAGATACAAAGTAGCACATATATTATATATACAGCAGTTTCACCACACAGATACAATAGACATATCCTTAAGATCATAGATATGCTTAAAGCATAGATAACAGTAAAAAGTACTGAATAATTAGGATGTAATAAGTTTTCAATGTTTATTACTTTTTCTTTTAATATAATCTATTTAATTGCAAGTTTATATAATCTATTTCATAATTGCTATGTTCAACTATCAGCTCACAAAATTCCTACAAAATTAACAACCAGTTCCTATTGCTCATGGTGTTTCCCTTGTCTAGAAGGCCACCTTATTCAGTTCTCCAGCATTCTTCCTTTCCACTTGAAAACTGCTCATCTTTTAAGCCAGAATTTCTCAAAGGTATGATTATGGACTCGATCAAATCCCCCAGAGTGTTTCTTAAAATGCAGGTTTCTGGGCTTCACCTCTCAGACCTGCTGAATCTGAATTCTCTGAAAGCCTAGGAATCTACAGTTTAGCAAGCTGGCTTGCTAGGAGAGTCTGAAGCATACTAAAGTTTGAGAATCGTTTGTTTAAACTATTCTGTCAAGGTGTCATATCACTCAAGAGGATTTTTCTGCCTAACTCACTCCCAGGAGGATAGAGTGGAGAAAGAAAAAGCAACGTTATATTGTCTTGAAACAGTGTGGCACAGAGCACTGCAGAATGGTCAGCAGGCCTGTATGGGAGAAGGTGAGAAGAGTAAATCGGGAAAAACAGGTCTAGAGAGGGTGATAAGGACTATCTGATGGAAGGACATTCACTGCACATTGTGAACTTTGGGCTTTATTGCAAAAGCAGTGAAAAATAATTGAGGATTCTGAAGCCAAAGAGTAAGAGCCAATATTTTAATAAGACAACCCAAACTTCCTTTTCCTAGTACAAACTTTAATAAATAATTCGTTGAATAAAACAAAATCATTTGAAATAAAATTATATAGTTGTTTTCCTCAGATTGACAAAATTCCTGCACATTTTATCCATAACAAAAATGATCTGCATTAAAAACAAAAAGAGATCCGGGCACAGTGGCTCACACATGTAATCCCAAAGGCTCAGGTGGGAGAATCACTTGAGTCCAGGAGTTCAAGGCTGCAGTGAGCTAGTGAGCTATGATCGTGCAGCCTGGGCAACAGAATAAGGAGATGCTGTATCAAAAAAAAAAAAAAAAAGAAAACACAGAAGTTTCAATTCTTTCATTTCTTTTAGTCTCTTTGAGCAAAGTTGTTGGAAAAAGGCAATGATTTTTTTGCTTCATTTAGATCTTCCCCTTCAGATTCCCTTTCCCTAATTAGTACCACCTGTCAGGGAAAAACAACTTTTCCTCTACCCTTTTATGTTTTGTAATTGGGGACCTGCAAATTAAATGGGCAAAAGACAGATCAAAAGAAAGAAACAAATTTAATTACATGTGCATGCACAGAATTTACCAAGAAATGTGACTCAAGAGGGTGATTAGAATTTGGAGTTTATATAACATTTTAATAGAGAACGAGAAGGGGCTGAGGGATACTTCTGGAGAACAAATGACTTCCTAGAAGGGGGAAAGGTAGAAAGGACACTTAGCGAAAAAAAAAATGACTTTTTGGAAAGATAAACAGACCCTTAGGAGAACAGATGGGAGATATGAGTTTTGTGACAATGTCTGTTTGGGTGTGGTATAGAGTTGCTCCCAGGGAGAGGATTTATGACAATTGAGTTCTTTTGGGAAGCTCTGCTTCTAGGCAGATAAGGATTTCAAGAACTCAAATGCCTTTAGCTCAAAATAATTTTAATGCCATAGTGGCTTGTTCTGGACCCTTTACACCAATACTATTGTTACTCCCCATATCACTCATTCTTTAAGGCTTTACAGCTTTGACCCATCAACAGCTTCAAAAACCCCTTCAATATCCATTCTGATCCCTGCACTTTCAGTCTTTAAATTTTCAAAGGGATTTACAAAAATGCTAATTGAGAACAAAAAGGAAGCAATCAACCATAAAAGGTATACAAAAATATCACAGTTTACAAATGATATATTCTAAAACTCTCTTAAACGTGTTGATGGGGCTAAGGACATATTACCCCAAAATATGACAACCAGGAAGGTTACTCTCACCTTCCCCTCATACTTTCTCCCTTACAACAGGCCATAAAACCTAGCTGATGGTCCCCTGAAATAGGTCTAAACCCTTCATGTAAAAGGTGCCCACCCTATATCTGGAGGGAAAAAAAAAACGTCCTTATCTCTGAAGACACAGGGACACAGAAAAGAATCTGAACAAAGGGACCTTGCAAAAGTTCCCCCTGGTTTATTACCATTGGATCACACCTTCTTTGTCCAGTTGTCAAGCCTCAGAACACAATACCCCAAAGTAGCATGCTGAGTCTTTTGAACTGAAGGAAACCAAAAGAGCTTCTGCTGAAGATCTATATATCTTTTTCCCACTCTCCCTTCTCCTGCTCCCTTTTCTCCCCAAAAGAAAGCCATAAAAACTAGAATTCCTCTTCCCTAAGGTGGGTCATAGAAACTAGAACTTCTCTTCCCCAAAGCCAGCCATAAAACCTAGAAATAGCACTCTGACCGTCCCCAAACTTTCTGTGTAAGAGCTGGCTATAAAGAAATTCTCTGACCTACCTTGTCTGATAGATCATAACACCCTCATTCCAAAAGAGGTTCTACCCTATACCTGGGATGAAGGAATGCTACACAGAAAGACCAAGAAGAATCTGAATAGACAGGCTTTGCTGGGCTTCCCCTCTCAGTCTATTACCATTAGATCATACATTTTTTTGTCCAATCACATTTCTATATGGCTATCCATTCTTCATCAAACCTCAGCATAAAAATACACAGGTTTTCCTATTTCTTTGCATGTTCATTTCTTAAGGCTCCTGTGTCATATAAACTTTGATTAAGTAAATTTATATGTTTTCTCCTGTTAATCTGTCTTTATCAGTTATATTTCAGACCTAGCCAGGAACCCTAGGAGTGTTGAGGAAACATTTCCTATCCTACACAATCTATTTCTCCCTAATTTTCCATTTCTTCATCAAACTTTTTTAGAAAAATACACAGATTTCCCTGTCTATCTGGGTATTAATTTTTTATGAAGGCTCCCATGTCACCTAAAACTTATATTAATTTGTTGATTTATCTTTTCTCATAGGGCTTTAATCATATGCCTAGTGATGGATGAGAAAATATTTCTTCTTCATGGTGTAAATAATGGATATAAATTTACTCCAAATTCAAAAACTAAATATATTCACAAGAATTGTTACAAGTAAACTTAAAAACAAGTACAGAATTACAGAATCACATTGTGATGTGGCTTTGCAGCAGCTAGCTAACTTCACCTGGTAGATAATTTACTTGTTCTTGTTCTCCCGCTTTTGCAACACCTTAAATTCAAACCTGTGCCTCAGCAACATTGCAAATGATCCCCTCAGGGAGACAGATGTGGAAAGTTGCAAACAGAAGTACCTTAAAATATGGAAAGGCATGAATATCCATTAACATTTTTTCTTAAGGAATGAATGCTAATTTCTTTTCGATACATTATATAAATGCAAATATTATTTTTCTCCCTGACTCTTTGAACATTCCAAGATAATGATAAATATTAGCACCTTTAAACACCTAGTCCTTTTGTTCACTAACTCATTGTTCAAGCCCAGAATACTGATTTACATACAGTAGACCCTCAATAAATATTTTTTGAATGAACGAAGGAATGAATTTAAGGACTCCGAACAGGATTCTGTTTGAAAGGAACATGCCTATTAGAACTTTCCTATTTCATTAATAAGAGGTGAGACTCCAAAAAACTAGCTCTGTAATTTGGGTATAGCTAGAATAAAAAGAGTCTTATACCAAATAAAAGTTCTCACCATTAATTACTTTCTAAATCTCATTATTTTAAATCACTACAAGATTCCAGACCTGCACCTAATTCCTGTTATTGTGTTTTAGAGAAGCAGGTTTTGTAAGGTTTTAAAAAGAATTTCTGGTAAAATGTAAAGGTGTTCTCACTAATTCACAGAGGATGTGCTGCACCTGTTAAAATATGGTTAAATATATGACTTTCAATTTTATTTAAAGTGATTTAAAAGTGGTAGAAACTATTTTTAAAGAATGTTGCATAAATTATAAGGGTAAATACAAATCTAAAAAATTTAAATTGAAAATTTTCCATGGTGTGAAATGAACTTACCTACTACTACCTTCTCTTCAGTATTTATTTCAGAAAACTTGAAATTCTAAATGCTTTCTTTGTCTTTGAAAAGTATGTAAATTATTTTCAAAGCTCAATGAGCCTCTTGCCAGTTTTGCATGCCAGGAATATCTTTCTTGGGGGCCTTGGAGCCATCTCTTATAATGTGAACACCAAGGAGGTTGACAACTGCCTTGTTCCCCCTTCTCTATGGAAGTCTAGCCCAGGCAACTGACTACAAGTTCATAACTTCTTCCTTGCCAAAATGAATCAAGAAGTTTTATTTTTTCTTTGGATAAAGACAATTAACATGTTTGTATTACCATAAGTTTGGTATTTGTCCCCAAAGCCGAATCAGTAAGAACTAAAAACAAGGACAAGTGGTTTGAGGAAAAGGAAAGAGAAGTTTATTAATTTGCTAGCAAATGAAGAGGGTGGTATACTAGCACCCCAAAAGACCAACATTTTGTCTTTACACAGAAATACAGGGCTTGTTAAAAAGGGCTTGGGGGGTGGCAATTGGGCTCAGATGTATGTGACCCGTGTCACATGTCATGACTTTGGGCTACTGTTATTTAACTGTAATTGGTGGTTTCGGTAGACCTTACCTCCAGTCATGAGATCTTGTGATCCTTTTCCAGACAATTCTGTTCAGCCATCTCTTGTGGTTTGAGATACCAGAAAACAAACAGCAAAGAACATTTTTCTGCCCCTTTGATTACTGGCCTTGGGCAGGAAGGTAGGTTTTAATTCCCAAAAAGTGTGGGGGGTTTTAAAATGTTTTACAACTTGTAAAACATTTCATTGTCCTTTTTCAGACCTTTACCTCTGTTACATTTGTAAAGTATTGTATCTGGCTGGCTATATAAAAAGAGTCAGATTTCTTTTTGTCTTTGCAGTCTCTGTGATGCAGGCCCATTGCAGAATGGTTTAATGATACACAATAATAAAATTATTTCATTCTTTTCTGTGGTTGTGGAGATGATTCACTGGGTTATCAGGAGATTTTTTTAAATTATATTTCTCCAATAAAATCCAAAGGCACTAATTTTTTAATAATTAATTTTTGTTGTGAACTTGGAGGTAAAGAGAAAGAAAAACTAATTAAAGCAAAAAGACTAAGTATAACAAAACAAAACAAAGACTCAAACTAAGGCATTGAAATGTTTCTTATGTATTAAAAAAGGGAGTATATCCCATGTACTTATCCTGGCAAAGAAAAAGATCACAGAACTAATGTGCTATAAACCAGATATTGGGAAGCCAACGTTGAGAAGCTCACAGAATGCAGAGCTTTTGGTCATAGCTAAATCCATCTGTGTAAGGTTAATAATAGGAAATCAATAGTTCTCACATCAAAGCAACCTGTATGTTTCACTGACAACCAGGAAGAAATTAAGCTACATGCTAAGAAAAATATTCAATTAATAAAAATTGAAAAAAAAAATCTCAAAAAATTCAGAAAGACAAAGGAAATACCTTCATCAATTAATATATCAAAACCTTGCTGTAGGAGTAGTCTTAAAAAAATTCACTACAAAAAGCTCACATAAATAAAGTGAACTTCTATTATCTGTATTGTCACTAATTATCACTTGATTACATTTTATGTCACCTAGTCTAACAGAAAAAGAAAAGGTATTGAAGATCAAAATGATACCTATACATTTTTTTCAATATCAAAGTGTTATGTGATAATTAGGAGCTTCAGGTTTATAAGCAAAGAGTTCTAATCAAAAAACTGAGTGATCAAGACAGCCCTAACATTTCCCTTGGCTTGATTAAACTTTAGACAGGTGTCTTCCAGATGCTAAACCCTTTTCTTAGAGCATTTTCTTTAGGAAACTTATAATTGTAAATTCTTTCTCTGCCCGTTTGAGATGTAAGCCTTTTTAAAAGCACCTTGCCAGTTTTATATAGCAGGAATATTTTTCTCAAAAACCAGGGAACCATCCCTTTGAAATGTAATTGTCAAGAAAAATAGTGCTCCTATCTTCTGGTCCCTGTAGAAGGGTAGAAGTCGAACTTCTGCAATAAGCATAAGTGCCAATTAGCAAACAGAAATAGCCTAATCACAAAGAAAAAGATTTGCAAACTTAGGAAATAAAAGCAACACATCCCACTGATCAACCTGCCACCCCTGCCCCCTCACTGCCTCCCTGCCACCACCCTAACATCTTTCAATACTTTTCTACTAACTCACCTCAATGTTTAAAAGCCTTCCTGCCCTTTGCTTCATTGGAGTTGAGTTCAGATTTTGTTCTACTCTCTCTCTCCTGTTCTAGTAGCCTTGAATGCTGTCTAACTGTTTAACTAGGTAACTTTGTCCAACACAATTTTTGCTTGGACAAAACCTAGCCTTAGAATTCTTAGAATCTCAACCAAAAAAAAAAAAAGAAGCTTAAAGAGGATGAGAACTATTTAATCATTTGTTTTATTCATTTTATAGAAGGTATTTTGTTAATTGTAGACAGTATAGATATATATTATAGACTAAAACATACATATGTAAACATATAAATCAAATAAATATATTTGTATATAAATATACTTAATGAAAGTATAAGTGAAACATTCTCTATTCACAATTCCCTATTGGCAACATAGAAATGAAACACTGTGAAGACAGTTTTTGAAGTGATTTATTTAGTTAATTTCTTACAAAAGAAAGTTCTCTATCTTGCCTTTTTACCACCTATAGATAATAAACTTTCCCTACTATTTCTGTCTAAATGCCTAGTTGCCATAAGGGAAGCCTAAGAAATCTTCATTATTATTTCCAAAACTAATATAATCCTCAAAAAGAAAATCAAAGATTTTTCCTTCTGATAACAGAGTAATAATAGCAGATTGTCAAATTATTCTTACAAAAGCAAAATAACATGATGCCCTATTTCTACGGAAGGACAATAAACTAACTGCATTTAAAATATATTTATGTTTTATAATTTTTAAAAATATTAATATAAATATAATCCCATGTTTTATAATCATAATAACCAGGAGGGCATGTAGGCACATTACACAATAGAAAAATATTTTACTAGCAATTGGCCACAGATACAAATGCAGAACAAAGAATGGTTCAAAATGTATCACTACCCCTTTCATTAAATTTATTTGTCTAGAGTCCATACAAACGTTCATCTAAATGTCCATTTATTTTTCCATATTCTATTTTCCCATGATTCTCTGATTCTTTTTCTACTTCTTATCTATACTATCAGGATCCCAGTTCCATTTTGTATGGGTGATAACAGATCCTAGAGGTCCTGAGATCCAAAATGAAGACCGAACAAATATTTAAGACGTAGAAATCAATAAAATAAATTTACTTTTGCTATTATTACTCCTGAGTATACTCTTGATACTCTTTAAGCTAACAAAATCTGTCTCTTGAATTTTATTACCAAGTATTTATCCCTCATGGAGGTTAAGAGGTGGTAGATGGAGGTGAGTTGAAAATAAAATGTAGTCCAGAACATGTAGTTACTTTCAGTGAAAGGTATTGCTCCCTTTTCCACATGGCTTTACATGTGTTATTTCTATTGCCTGAGAGGCTTTTGTCCATTTACCATCAGCTTGTTAAAACTTTATGTGGTTGAAATCTCACCTCAAAAATCATGCCCTCTAGGCAACTATCTATGAATTTCCAATATAAGCCAAGTTTTCTCATTTTTGAGCTACCATAGCACTATAAATTTTGTCTACATAATCCTTAGCACATGCAATGATACATTTTGTGTGTGTGAACAATTGATTAGTGTCAGTAGGGTTCACTAAGATAAGCTCCTTGGGGGCAGGGACTGTGGCATTTCTTGCCCAGCACTGTATTCCCAGGAATTCATACAGTGCCTAAAACAAAGTAATGCTCAGTAAATACTTGATGAATTAATAAATTAGGTCCTCAACCTGGTTTGAAGTGTTCTCTCTACCGCCTATTAGCTATGTGACCTAGGACATATTCATATACATGATTTATACAAAATCTATATACAAATCTTTATTAAGTATCATACCTATCATAGCATGGGTTATATATTGCATCACCTGGCACAGTGCCTGGCACAGAATTGATGACAAATTTTTCAAAAAAGAAGGAAGAGGAGAAAGTAGAGGAGAAGGAAAGGAAGGAGAATAGGAAGAAAAAGGAAGAGGAGGAGGAGGAAGAGAAGAAAATGAAAGCTTAGTATTAATCATTTGTTTTAAAACCAAACTTAAGTCTTCTGTTTTCCATTAATGTTCTGAATATCTGTGGATTTACTAAGGATTTAAATTTCAGCCCTTGTCTTCAGGATATAATGTATTGGTCTTAATTGTTTCCCTCACAATCTTTTTCCAATCTTCTGTTAGAGAGAGCGTGAGTTGGTTAAGTCAGGCTATGGAAAGAGACATTGTATGTGTCTTTGAATAGTGCCCCCAAGACAAAGTCAAAGACCAAAGTTGGCATTAAACTTCTTAGTTATCTTTCAGTCACACAAATGAGCATGGAGAATGATAGGTTTGTGTTCTACCTCCTCCAACTCTCCCAAGCTTCCCAACATTCAGAGCCTTCCCACCTCACCCTCCTAGAATGTCTTGAAGGCTGCTTCACACAACCTGCTATGTTTCTGAGGATCTTGGGTCCAAGGAATACCCTCTTCTTCCCCAACTCATTCTGCTATTTCAGTGGCCACCTGAACTAGTAATGAAGAAGATAAGACCAAAGAGAGAGAGAAAAAGGAGATATAGAAGATAGGAGGCTTCAGCAGAAGAAACCTAATTTGCAGCTTCATAGACTTTTTGATTAATTTTCTCCTAAGCCTAGAAACCTAAATTTCTTAAACTACCTGAGTTTTCAAGGCTATTGCATTATGGGGTGATTGGAGATCCTGGCCCCATCCAGCTCAAGGTGGCCCAGAGATTTAAAACAAAGAAAACTGAAGAGACTGGCCACTCCCTAGCAATCTTGACGGAAGAATGCCCTACCCCTACTGGACCTGGAGATCCTGTGCTCCACTATTTGGACTCAGTGACTCACACCATATCCTTGAGTTATTGTTTCTTTGACATGCATGCCTATATAACCACTTGCTGTTTCTGAGTGCAGCACGAGGAACTGCCTGGCCTGTTACCACTGGTGCCTTGCATGTAAGTCCCCCGAATAAACTCCTGTTTCTTTTATCTGGTCCTCTGGAGTCATTCTTTGGTATCAGTTCACATGATATGAAGATTCTAAAGGCCCTTAATCTGCAGAACATGCACGCTTTCACTTTTTTATTTCTTAAAATGAAAGAATTCCTAAAATAGTTTTCCACTGAAAATATCTTGATATTATTTGGAATGTCACAGAACACTTAAAATGCTTCAAATATTTCAAATTCAAAAAGAAGAGTTGATCAAAAGAGGAAAACCTCACTAGAATATTTTTCAAAAAAAGGGAATGAGGTCTCGAATACTGAAATTAAGGTTTGAAAATTGAATGAAGGAAAGCAATAAAATTTTTCAATTTAGAACAAGATTCTATAGTAGACTTATTAAGAAAATTATTCATTTTGATTTCTTTCAGTCAGACAGGAAGAATAAGTTCAAAAGACCTATTATACAGATGGTGACCATAGTTAATCATAATGTAATGTATACTTGAAAACTGCTGAGAGTTGATTTTAAGTTTACTCATCACAAAAAAAGTGAGTTAATGGATATGTTAATTAGCTTGATTTAGCCATTTCACAATGGATATGTATATGAAAACATCGTACTGTACACCATAAATATATACAATTTTTATTTATAAATTGCAAATGAATAAATAAAAGAGAAATATAGCTTATATATGCATTTTGATGAGCTAATTTATTCTATTATCTTGTGGCTTACCTCAAGAATATTATTTTTAAAAAATAATAACTAAGAGAGTTAGGTTTTTTAAAAAAAAAAAAAAAGGTAAGAAGGCCAGGCACAGTGGCTCATGCCTGTAATCCTAGCACTCTGGGAGACTGAGAGGTCAGAATTACTTGACGTCAAGAGTTCAAGACCAGCCTGAGCAACAGCAAGACCCCATCTCTACTAAAAATGGAAAAAATTATCCAGGTGTGCTAGTGCGTATCTGTGGTCCTAGCTTCTCCAGAGGCTGAAGAAATAAGATCACTTGACCCCAGGAGTCTGAGGTTGCTGTGAGCTAGGCTGATGCCACAGCACTCTAGCCCTGGCAACAAAGCAATACTCTGTCTAAAAAAAAAAAAAAAAAGATAAGAAAAGACTTAAGAAATTAATACTGCTCTCTTGTTACAAAGAATTTTACCAAATCTGATCTGAGAAGTTAAAGCAGCTAAATGCTGGCTTCTCACTGACCACTTAATGTCCTTTACAATCCCGTGAGAATTGCTATCAGTGCAAAAGAAATCTATAGAATCACAGCCAACACTTCATTTCCAACCCTCCATTCATATAGCATTATATGAACATTTTCATATAAAGGAAATGCAGTAAAAGAGTTACACAAAATTATTTCAAGTTGTTTTCCTAAGTGATTAATTTGAAAATTTTTGTATGAATATCTAGAGTTTTATAACATGTTAATATTTCAAAGTTCAAATTAAATAATAGCAAGTTAGAGAAAATTAAAGATATGCTTGCTTGTCTGAAAAATAAAAGCAGAGAAGAAAAGGTCTTAGAAGTTATTATTGTCAAAGAAAAAACAAAGAATGAAGAAGGAAAAAAGGGAGAAATGGAGGGAGGAATGGAGGAAGAAAAAAGGAATGAAACATATTTTAAGGAAGAAATCTTAATCTGTTGTAAAATAACTAAGGAAATAACTTGCATTATTCAAGTAAACATAAAAACAATTTAAAGCATTATTTTTATCTTGTTAAAATCACTTAACTAATTAGTATTTAATAATATTTACTAAGACAGAGGAAAAAAGTAAAGCAAGAGCATCTTTAGCCAGAGGGGAATTTTGAGTTAGCTCTGACCTCTTGATATCTTGCTATAAACAGAAACAAAGCTTGAGTGTATTGAACAGACTATGCTTCTAATGGGGTGGTTATGCTAAGTTCTTAATGGTCTTCTGACAGAAAACAAACCAATGAATTAATTTTAAAATCATTTTAACCCAAGTAAGGAAGGGATGGGATATAATGTTTTCTATATTCTAAAGGTTTTTGACATGTAAACTTTTGTTTGTTTGCTTTTTGTGTTAGACACTGAGCATTAGATTCTTGTATTTGATGAAAAAAATTAAGAAGTATTGGAATCGATGATTTCAAATTTTATTTATTATACTTCCTGAAAGCAAAAATAAATAAAAAATTTAAAAAACTTTTATTATATCATCACCCTTCCTACCAGAAGGATCCAAGGGGAAAAGAGAAAAAGCTTGCCAAGATGCTATGATTTATCTTTTCAGACAGGTACTTCACAATAATGATAAGTGTGATATTGTGATACATATATTTGGTCTTTATCCTGTTTCCTGACATATAGCTCCTTAAAACCTTGGAATGTCCTGAATGATAAGAGTAAATTTTTGTATGCTAGTGAGTTGGCTGATTACTGCAGGCACCTAGGTAACGTCAGGATGGGGGCTGGTCACCAAAAAGACCAACACATGATTAAAGGGCTGGACCTTTCAGCCTCACCACCCAGTCTCTAGGGAGGGGAGAAAGGCTGAAGTTTAAGTTGCTCACCAATGGCCAATGATTTAATCAATTATTTCTTTAATGTCTGCAAGGGATACAAATTGTTAACTTAAAAATCACACAGTTTATAAATTTAGAAAGGAGAGCTTTCCAAAGTCTCTTCTAAAACACTGAGTTTAGAATTTTCCTAATAGCTGAACACTACGACATCCTGGAAGGTGGCACTCTTGGACAGGTCATGGACGCTCTGCACCCCTACTCCAATACCTTACCTTATTTATCTCTTCATCTGGCTGTTTATCTTGAGAACTAAAAATCCTAAGTCCCCCAATCAATTGAAAAGACCCCCCTCTTAGCCAAGAGGACCCCAAAGAAACCTTAAAAACTGAGTTCCTGGCCATGACAAGATGAGAAATCTGACATGCCTCGTTATGCCTCCTCCCTTCTGCAGTTTAGACACAACAACTGACCAGCATTAATATTAAAATAAAGATCATAAGACTAACAGAATGGACACTTTGTGGCAATAAAATGCCAAATAATATTAATAAATAGGACCTAAGGCCATGCCAGGCAAAGGTTAAATCATGCACCGCTGCATTTAAAGAACAAACTAGTTTCTAACTGCCACAAGGTTTTTCTTCATCTCTAGCAGCTAAACAAGTACTGGGCTCAAGATAAGCAATATTAAAACAAGTGCAGCTCATCCACTGCCAGACACTGACTGACACCCCTCCACTCCATTCCACAAGGCATAACTACAGCTTTGATTGGAAGAGACTAATTTCAGTAGCTTTCTCCTGATAAGAGAACACAAACCATGGACTGGTTCTTGCCAGTTTTACAGAGGGTGCACATTTGGATGCCTTTCTGTCCCTGTTTCACCTTTTGATATAAGGCGTAATTATAGAGCTTAAATGTTAAGTCTCCACCCCAAAGTCAACCTGCATGTTTCCTTATCAAGCATGCCTGCAACCTCCCCTTTCATGAATATTCAGAGCTCCCACTACATCCTGTTGAATACATACACTTAGTCAACCTGTTTAGGTTAAATTCCTGTCTTACCCCTCTGCAAAGTGCTTGCTTTCAGTTTTTAGCCAGGAGCTGCAGTACTTTCTGCCTGCAAGTTGTAATTTCCTTGTTAAGAAATAAATCTCTCCTTTCTAAATTTACAAATTGTATGATGTTTAAGTTAATAATCTGTATCCCTTGTAATATCCTTTAGAATAAAGGATATTGTAGATGTAATTAAAGTGATTACCTGAGCTCTCTAAGCTGCTATAGCAAATTAATCAAACCCCAAAATGGATAGACCTCATGCTAGATTAACAAGGAATAGATGAGAAAGGACCTAAATAAGCTCAATCAAAAATGAAAAAATAGATATTACAACTGATACTACAGATATACAAAATATCATTTGTGAATACTATGAAAATCTCTATGCACATGAACTCAAAAACAGAGGAAATGGACAAATTCCTAGAAACACACAATCTCCCAAGACTCAATCAGGAAGAAATAGAACTCCTGAGCAGACCAATAATAAACAATGAGATTGAAGTAATAATAAAAAAATCTTCCAACAAAGAAAAGCCCCAGATCAGAAGAATTCATTGCCAATTATTACCACACCTATCAGGAAAAGCTGGTACCCATACTGCAGAAATTCTTCCATAACATCAAGAAGGAGGAAATCCTCCCCAACTCATTCTACAAAGCCACTATCACCTTGATTCCAAAGCCAGGAAAGAACACAACAAAAAAGGAAACTACAGATCAATATTGCTTATGAATATAGATGCAGAAATCCTCAATTCAACAACAAACCAAATTCAACAACACATCAAAAAAATAATCCACCATGACCAAGTGGGCTTCATTCCAGGGATGCAAAGATGGTTCAATATATATAAACCAATAAATGTGATTCACCACATAAATAGAAGCAAAAACAAAAATCATATGATCATCTCAATAGATGTAGAGAAAGCATTTGAAAAAATTTAGCAACCTTTCAATGATAAAAACCCTCAACAAACTAGGCATAGAAGGAACATATCTCAAGATGATAAAAGTCATATATGAGAAACCTACAATCAGCATCATACTGAACAGGGAAAAGCTGAAAGTATTCCCATTAACAACTGGAATAAGACTAGGGTGACCACTGTCACCACTTCTATTCAACATAGTGCTGGAAATCCTAGCCAGAGGAAGCAGGCAAGAGAAAGAAATAAGGTGTACATAAATTGGGAAAGAGGAGATCAAACTATTGCTTTTTGCTGATAATATGATCTTACATCTAGAAAACCCCCAAGACTCCACCAAAAGACTCCTGGAATTGATAAATAAATTCATCAAAGTCTCAGGTTATAAAATCAGTGTACACAAATCTGTAGCACTCCTATACATCAGTAACAGTCAAACTGAGAGTCAAATCAAAGACTCAATACCATTCACAAAAGCTATAAAATAAATAAAATACCTAGGAATATACTTAACAAAGGAGGTAAAAGATCTCTACAAAGAGAACTACAAAACACTGAGGAAAGAAATCACAGACAACACAAACAAATGAAAAAACATATCATGTTCGTGGATTGGTAGAATCAACATTGTTAAAATGTCCATACTACCCAAAGTGATTTACAGATTCAATGCAAACCCCATCAAAATACTGTCATCATATTTCACAGATGCAGAAAAAATAATTCTATGCTTCATGTAGAACCAGAAAAGAGCCCAAATAACCAAAGAAATCTTAAGCAAAAAGAACAAATCTAGAGGCAGCATATTACCAGACTTCAAACTATAGTAACCAAGGCCATAGTAATCAAATCAGCATGGTATTGGCACAAAAATAGAGACATAGACCAATGGACTAGAACAGAGAACCCAGACATAAAACATCCACATACAGCCAACTGATCTTTGACAAAGCAGACAACAATATACACTGGAGAAAAGAATCCCTATTCAATAAATGGTGGTGGGAAAATTGTATAGTCACGTGCAGAAGAATGAAACAGGATCTCTATCTCTCACCACTAACAAAAATTAATTCAAGGTGGATAAAAGACTTAAATGTAAGGCATGAAATCATAAGAATTACAGAAGAAATTATAGGAAAAACTCTTCTAGATATCAAATATCCCAATGGCAATCATAGCATCAACAAAATAAATTTAATTAAAAAGCTTCTGCACAGCAAAGGAAAAAATCAACAGAGCAAATAGACAACCTACAGAATGGGAGAAAATATTCACAAATTATACATCTGATGAAGGGCTAATAACTAGAATCTACAAAGAACTCCAGCAAATCAGCATGGAAAAAACAACCCCATCAAAAAAGCGGCAAATGATATGAACAGAAGCTTTTCAAAAGAGAGCAGACAAATGGCAATAAACATATGAAAAAATGCTCAACATCACTAATGATCAGGGAAATGCAAATTAAAACCACAATGAGATATCACCTTACCCAATTAGAATGGCTTTTATTAAAAAGTCCAAAAACAATAGACCCTGGTATGGATGCAGAGAGAAAGCACTATTGGTGGGACTGCAAGTTAGTATAAACTCTCTGGAAAACAGTATGGAGATTCCTCAAAGAACTAAAAGTTGACCTACCATTTGATCTAGCAATCCCACTACTGGGTATTTACCCAAAGGAAAATAAGTCATTTTATCAAAAAGACACCTGCATTCGAATGTTTATTGCAGTACGATTGACCATTGCAAACACGTGGAATTAACCGAAGTGCCCATCAATGCATGAGTGGTTTAACAAAATGTGGTATATGTATACTACGGAATACTACTCAGCCATGGAAAAGGATGAATTAAGGCCTTTTGTAACAATTTGGATGAAAGTAGAGACCATTCTCACAAGTGAAGTTCCTAAAGAACGTAAAAACAAATACCACATGTACTTGCTATTAAATTGGAACTAACTGATGAGCACACATGTGCACAGAGGGAAGTAAAACTCAATGGGAATAAAGCAGGGTGTGTTGGGGAGAAGGGAATGGGTGAAAATCTACCTAACGGGTACAATGAACACTATCTGGGTGATGGGCACACTTATAACCCTGACTCAAGCATAACAAAATCGATGCATGTAAACAAAAACATTTCTACACGTAATATTTTTGAAATTAAAAAAAAGACAGGGTCATAGAACTCTGATTTATAACTGATCAATCAGAAGTATAGATGAAAACCTACTACTTGCAACTGGCATCTGAAATAGGGGATGGTCTTGTGGGATTGAGCCATAAACCTGTGGAATCTGACACTATCTCCAGGTAGATAGTGTCAGAATCAAATTAGAGGACACCCAGCTAGTGTTCACCAGAAAACTGATTAGTTGGTTGCTGGTAGGGAGAAATCCCCACACATCTTGGTGACCAGAGGTGAAGTAGTGTGTACTGAGAGTTAGCGTAGGAAAAAACACTGGTTTTTCCTACATCAGAATAGTCAATGATCTGGAAAACATTCACAGCACTACCTGGTCATAATTCTCATTGCCTTCTCTTATTTTTGTATTTGCCACATTTTAATTTTATTTATTTTTAAGTTCTCATTCCTGTTACCCTTATTGCTGCCTGCCTGTGAATTCCTTCATTCTCTAGTTCCTGATTCCTACAGAAGACTCCTTCCGGGTTCCATCACATTGACTCCTGGATTATTGAATTAGAACTCTTCTTAAAATGCTTCCTAAAACCTTAAAAGTGTTTGTTTCCCTTTCTATTTTCTAGAGTCTCATTTCAGCTCTTGTTTTTTCCTGCCCTTAGGAATCCTTTCTACTCTGATGATTCCTCACTTGTCTTCTGCAACCATCACATAAGACCTAGATTTTCTTTCTTCAAGTTTTGGCATGTTGCCTGCAACTTACGTAAGTTCAGCTGGGTTGTGAATTATCAAAATGTCCCCAAATTTGACTTCACTGTGCTATTACTACTATTTCTATTTTCCACAATTACTGTCTACTTCTATTTTCCATAGTTTCTTTCTTAGAGACAAGATTTTTTTAAACTGGATTTTTTTTTAAAGTTCAAAAGACTTCCACAAAAGGGGTCAAAACTTAACCCTGAATTTTTATTTTTTGTCTTCCATACTGTAAAAATTTTCTTTAAACATAAAATATTATAAAGACTCCCATATAACCAATGTTTTCCTAATACCTCTGAACAAATATGGCTTTCAAATCCAGAATGTTCCAAGCAAAGACCTTTCCTGATCCAGTAAATTTTCCTACCTCTTGAGCTACATTAGTTTCCTTTTTAATTACCCACCTAATAAAAGATCTCATTTTTTACTGAACGATTTTACCCTCCAATACACTTAGTAGATACATTTGCTCCTATGATGGTTCATTTAAAGTCTACTAAAGATCTAAAGATTCCTAAGGAAAGGATAAAAGAATAGGGGAGCCCATGGACACCCAGCAATCAAGCTATATAAATAATCATGAGTTGATATCTGTTCATGTACACATATATACTCATGCAATTCTATCTATTCTATCCGTAAACTCTAATTTTCTCAAGTACTCAGCACTGAAAGGCAGAACAAATGAGATCCAGCACAGTGCAGAAACTAAAGACAACTACAACTAGTGGCTCTAGCACTGCTCCCACCTTGATTCTAAGGACAGTGAGGAAGAACATCGGAAGCCCTAGGAAAGTAGATATTTGGTACCTCTTGAAACCTTCCTGTGAAATGGTGAAAAAGGAAAAAAAAAAGACCCTGAAGCCAGTATTCTGAAATGGCATGAACAAATAATAATACACAGTATGATATAGCAGCAAATAAATAGGGGGAAAAACTCCCACTTCTACAATAAGGTCAGAGATGATGGAGAAGTAACAAACTTCCTCTGAGATCTACAAATTTGAGAAATGAATGAAAAATTATTCATTCCAAATATTTAACCTACCATAAACTTTATGATCTTAAATTAAAATATGTGAATCTATGCTATTTTTCCAGCAAATAAACTTATTGTGAATCTGATTAGAGTTGTTTCAATATTTTAGTATTTTATGAAATAAGACCAAATACATGTATACATTATTACCTAAAACTAAATCATTACAAACTCTATGCCCTAAAAAGAGTCCTATGCCTGCAAAAGACAGATTAAAAGTGATTAATGACTCCCTTAGTTGAGTATATCATTTACTATAATTGAATTACTTTTAAGAATTGGCCTAGTAATACACCATTATTAAATATATACAGAACAGTACAAGTAAAACATACCAGGGAAACAATGTCTTTGAATGTCTTTGACCTTCAAAAATTCACAGTTTAATTACTTAACCAATCCAATTTATGATCAACAATGCAGAACAGCTTTTCAGTGTAGCATTCAAATATATGCTGTATGTACTGCATTTGGAACTCTTCCAAACCATTTCTTTAATCCATTGCATATCAAGATATATCAAATATCTCTCATTGCTATACATTTTAATGTTGGATGCTATTTATACCTAATTATTACATATTTTCTCAGAATAACCTACTTTCAGAATTAACAGATTACTGTATATTTACCATTATTTATTTGGGGTGAGGAGAGCAGTTTTCATTTAGTTTCAGTTTTGAATAGATTTTTTCAATTATCTAAAGAAAATTATTCACATTGTAAAATCATAGCGTATAAAACAATATAATTGGACTGAATTAGCCTAATATAAAATTGTTTAATTTTGTGATTTAAAAAGTTGATATATTGAATTGCACTAACTAGAGATGCTCTTTAGATGTTTTTTCTCCCAAATCTGACAGACTTTTGTCTTTGTAAACAAAGGTTTTACTTTCTGCATTCATTTTTAAAACAACTTTATAAAGGTATATGTTACAGATGGTAAAATTTATCCACTTCAAATAAATAATTCTATGATTTTTAGTAACTTTACCAGTGGTTGCACCAATATCACAAATCAATTTTAGAACATTTTCATTCCCCTAATAAGATCTCTTATTCCCATGGACAGTTAATACTTGTTCCTAACCCCAGTCCCAGGCAACCACTTATTTACTTTTTATCTTATAAACTTGCCTTTTTCTGGACATTTAACATAATAATATAAACTCGATGTTAGGCATTAGACTTAATTTATTGGAGACAAAGAAGTAAAAGCAACTGGACTGTGATTCATTTTCCTCCTTATTTGGTTGGAGAGGGGAGTGAATCTCTTGAAGGGGAAAGAACAAAGGCGTGTGACTTGATCTAATCTCCTTATAAAATGTTGATAACTGGACCTCACAGTAAATAGAAGACTATTTAATTGAAGGATAGTCCTTAAAAATATGGAATTCTTTTAGGAGGATGTACATGATTTAGAATTATTTATGGTAATCAAACATGGGATTTATAGACTTACAGGGTAAAATGTCACATAAACAAGGTGACCATCAGGATATAAAATTGATATATTTCATAATCTAAAGGCTATAATCTTCCCATAAAGCCCCCAGCCAGACTGAGCACAGCAGGGGTACTAGAATCTGGCCATTTCTTCCCAATGGAGAGTCCTAATGGGAAGCATTTTCTTCAAAGTTCTCCGTTGAGTTTATGAAGATCTTCATTACTGTCTAAGGCTCTCCCTGACCATTTTTGCCTCCCTCTCACATCCTTTCACAGGTGTCAGATTCACATCAAAGTCTGAAATTTCTTTGCCTAATTAAAGCTTCCTTCTCTTTTATTTTCTACAGGTTTTACCTTTCAGTAAACTTTGTTACAGGCTGAATTGTGTCTTGCTAAAATTCGTATGTTGAAGCCCTAACACCCAGCGTGACAGTATTTGGAGATAGGATCTTTAAGGAGGTAATTAGGGTTAAATGAATTCATAAGGGTGGGGTCCAAATCCAATACGACTGGTGTCCTTATAGGAAAAGAGACACTAGGAATGTACACAACATATGACTATACAGGAAGATAGCCATCTGCAAGCCAAGGAGAGAAGCTTCAGAAGAAACCAAAACTCTTAGCAACTTGATTCTGAACTTCCAGCCTCTAGACTCTGAGAAAATTAATTTCTGTTGTTTAAGCTACACAGTGTGTGGTATTTTTATTATGACAGTCCTCACTGACTAGTGCAAACCTCTTGCAGTCCTAATTCTCCCTCACCATTGCTTCCCAACACATACATTTTCTAAGAGTGGACCTTAGCATATTAGTCTAATTAAGGATTCATTTCCCAGTTCATGGGATCAGGCTAAACAAGATTCCTTTTATTCACAATAAATTAGCTTTTGCAGAAATAAACACACTTTCAAAGTGTGGTTATAACACAAGCTAGCCGTAATGTTACCTCCCATCCTCTCGAGATCCTGTGGGAATGAAATCCCATAGAGGTGAGATAAAGGTTACTATTTCTCATTGTCCAAGTCTATATTCCAACTATGCCAACAGGGAATGGTAAAGGTATATCCATTCTGACAACCTATAGGTCCTCGATATACTCAGGTTTTCTCTAATTAGAAAAACAGCCTTTTATCTGTTTGTCTCATCAGGTTCAACTGTATTTATGCAAAGTGATTATCATACTTCTCCTGTTGATTCGGGATGTCCTGGAGAGAAGACCATCAAGAATTTACTTTGGTAGTGCCAGCTGGGTTATACTGTTGACTTTTAAAGTAAAAGGCAAGGCATTCAAGAGACAAGTGATCTAGACACATCAAGGCTGTCCATGCAAGTAGGGGCTGGAATGCCCAGGAATAAAAACAAAATCTTTTGTAAAAATGTGTAATCTACATATCCACCATAATTGTGAAATTAAAAACACTGGCAACACAGAATCTTAACAGGAGGAATATAGAGTACCCAGAACTGTCTTGAATTGTTGGTTGGAAGTGCAAAGTGGTACAACCTCTTTTGAAAAAGATCTGGCAGTTTCTTAACTAAACATTCATCTACTCTATTACCCAGCAATTCTATTCATTGGAGTTTATTCAAAAGGAAAGAAAAGATGTGTCCACACAAAGACTTGTACAAGAATGTCCATTATAGCTTTATTAATTACAGACAGACTGGAAACAGCTCAAGTATTCATATAAATAAGGATGAATAAGTAAACTGTGGTGTATCCACAGAATAGAAAATAGTAAGAATGATATGGGAACAAAGCACTGACACAACATAGATGAATTTCACAAACATTATGCTCAGTGGAAGAAGCCTTATCCAAAAGAGTACATAAATGTATGATTCCATTTATATGGTGCTCTAGAAAAGGCAAAGTTAACCTATAACGAAAAAAATTATAGGCCGGGCACAGTGGCTCACGCCTGTAATCCTAGCACTCTGGGAGGCCGAAGCGGGTGGATCACTCAAGGTCAGGAGTTCGAAACCAGGCTGAGCAAGAGTGAGACCCCATCTCCACTAAAAATAGAAAGAAATTAATTGGCCAACTAAAAATATACAGAAAAAAAAATTAGCCAGGCATGGTGGCACATGCCTGTAGTCCCAGCTACTTAGGAGGCTGAGGCTGAAGGATTGCTTGAGCCCAGGAGTTTGAGGTTGCTGTGAGCGAGGCTGATGCCACAGCACTCTAGCCCGGGCAACAAAGTGAGACTCTGTCTCAAAAAAAAAAAAAAAAATTATCATAGTGATTGCCTCTTGAATGGGGAAGGGGGTCCAGGGATTGACTGGGAATAGACCCAAGGAAATTTTCTAGAGTAAGGCTAATGGTCTATGTATTTCAATAGAGATTTAGTTTGCATAGTTGTATGAATTTGTCAAACTCGGAAAGCTTGTTTTATTCATTTTATGTTCATTTTTGTCCCTCAAGAAAAAAATTATAAAAAATATTGAACTGTAGTTAGTCATAGACATGCTAAAGTATTTAGGGGGAAATGTGCTGATGTCTGCAATATGCAATCATGCACCACATAACAACCTTTCAGTTAATGTTGGACTGCATTTACAATGGTGGTCCCATAAGATTATAATATCATATCTTTACTGTAACTTTTCTATGTTTAGATATGTTTAGATACACAAATACCACATGTTACAACTGCCCACAGTATTCAGTACAGTAACATGCCACACAGGTTTGTAGTCCCAGAGCAATAGGCTATACCATATAGGCTAGGTGTGTCATAGGCTATGCCATCTAGGTTGTCTAGAGGCATTCCATGATGTTCACACAATGACAAATATTAATAGCCTAAAGATCCATTTCTCAGAATGTATTCTAGTCTTACATGATGCATAAGTGTACTTTAAAATGCAACAAAAAAGATGGACTGATGATAGAGAAATGAATGTGATATAAGAAAAAGCAGTACACTAAAGGTTAATGGTATAATCTAGCTCCTGTGTATACTAGTGTTAAATCTAAAATTCTTCCATCTTACTGGACCTCTGAAATTTTACATATTAAAATGTTGAATATATATGTGTGTGTGTAAGGCCAACTACATCCTTATTTTTCAAACATAGTACTGACACTACAGGGGTGGCTAAACTTTTTACTCTACCCATCATAGTTATTAGTTGGGACAGATCCCTTTAAGAAAGGACAGATTAACATAAGAAAAACAAACAAGTTTATTAACACATGCAGTGCACATCACATGAGAGTAATTCAATGAAATGTAGCTCAAAATGGTTGCTTAGAACTCTGCTTGTATAACATTTTCAATAAAGAATAATATACTATAGAGAAATGAGAGACAAAAGATAAAGTTTTAGGCTTCCAAAAGCAGAAAACTATGGAAAGGTAAGTATTTGGGATAAAACTAATGGATGGAGGTTTGTTTGTAGATTTCTCTAGTACTATCTCTGGGCTGATGAGTTTAGAGCTGTCTCCTACAAAGTAGAATTTATTTCCTGTCTTTAAGCAGAAATGGACAGGACAAAAAGAGCTTTTCACCTATTTGCTGCTTCTTAATTGACTTCAGCTCAAAAATAACTTTTCTGTCAAAGAGGGATATTCTGGAGTGACGTTCTGGTTTCCTTCAACAAGGAAACCTTTCTTCAACAGAAGGTTTCCTTCCTTCTGGTTTCCAATACAACTGCTGTATTATATCCAGTTGTACCTGCTAACATGGATCATAGCCAACATGATCAATACTCACAGTTGATTGGTTAAGCAAAATATCAGTTAAAAAGGGAAATAGACCAGGCATAGTGGCTCACATCTGTAATCCCAGCACTTTGGGAGGCTGAGGCATAAGGATCACTTGAGGTCAGGGGTCCAACACCAGGCTGGGCAACATAGTGAGGCCCCGTCTCAACAAAAATATTTTTTACATTAGCCAGGTACAGTGATATGCACCTGTAGTTGCAGCTACATAGAAGGCTGAGCAGAAGGATCACTTGAGTCCAGGATAGTAAACTATGATTTTATAGTAAACTATGATCACACCACTACACTCCAGCCTGGGTGACAGATATAGAGCAAGGCCCTGTCTCTTAAACAAAAAAAGGGAGGGGGGTTGAATAAAAATTGATGTATGCATATTTTAAACATTTCATTTTTAACTCTACAAAATATTTCAATGTTTTTTTGTAGGTTCACTTTTTACATTATTGTTCTAATGAACACAGTTTCATGTCACTTTTTTTTTCATTAAACATTCCTATAATGCACCATATATTACCTTTTATGATTTCTTCATATTAGAGAAAAAACTTAAAATTGTAAGGTAACTGAATGCATAATTCTTACACATTTGTATTAAAAATTTCAGAGTTTTTTAGCCTGCAACCAATTGGACAAAATATCTTCTTTGAAACATACCTTTACAGAGTCTTTTCAAAGCACTCATTTAAAAATGTGCTTTCCTTCTCACATTCCATTTTAGGCACCATTTATTAAATTAATTTATAAATTATTGCCTCTCTATAATAATAAATATATTCAACGCAAAGAGATTAGGTCAAAAAACACAACTGTACTTTGAGGAATCTCCAAATTCTTTTCCACAAAGGTTGCACCAATTTGCAATCCCACCAACATTGTAAGAGTGTCCCTGTCTCTCCACATCCTCACCAGCATTTGTTGTTTTGGGATTTTTTGATAGAGGCCAGTCTCACTGGGGTTAGGTGGTATCTCACTGTGGTTTTGATTTGCATTTCTCTAATGATTAGAGATGATAAACATTTTTTATATGTTTTTTGGCCATTATTCTGTCTTCTTTGGAGAAGTTTCTGTTCATCTCCTTTGCCCATTTATAAATGGGGTTGTTTGATTTTTTCTTGTTAATTCTTTTGAGTCCTAGGTAGATTCTTGTTATCAGACCTTTGTTGGAGGTGTAAAGAGCAAATATTTTCTCCCATTCTGTGGGTAGTCTATTTGCTCTAGTGATAGTTTCTTTAGCTGTGCAGAAGCTTTTTAATTTGATCAGGTCCCATT
>CAUYRT010089274.1:0-35086 GCA_963574885.1 Lepilemur ruficaudatus | reverse complement strand
TGGAAACAAAAAATTAGCTGGGTGTGGTGGCTCTTGCCTTGTAGTCCCAGCTACTCGGGAGGCTGAGGCAGGAGGGTTGCTTGAGCCCAGGAGTTTGAGGTTGCTGTGAGCTAGGCTGACGCCACGGCACTCTAGCCCGGGTGACAGAGTGAGACTCTGTCTCAAAAAAGGGGAAAAAAGGGAAATTCTGAGAACGTTTTTGTTGTTGAATTGCATAAAATCCTGCAGCTCAGCCTGGAAAGACTCAATTAAGAGAAGTTGTAGGAAAACCTCAGGACCATGAAAGGCCCAAGGCCATGTTAGAAATACTTTCAAAAGCTGTTGGCATGGAACAATTTTGTTTAGTTCCACGAAATTGGCATTGACCCAGCCAACACCTCTCCTTAGACTCATCTCTCAGCCTCAATCGCGACTCCTATGGTGCCAGAGGAAAGACACCATAGTGCTAAGGGCCAGGCTATGATTTAGGTTTATGGTTGGCCACAGGATTTTGGAGCTGTGTTTCCCTGGGCAAGTTACTTCACTTCTGTGAGCTCCGGTTTCCTCATAGGAGGATTGTGCTGGATGACGGAGATAATAATGTACAAAGAGCTTTATTTATGCTTGCACAATGGAAAATGGACAATAAATAATGGCCATTATTAACCCAAGCAGTGCTGGAAGGAAGAACTCAGAAGTGTTCAGTCTTTTTATTTGCCTCAACACCCAGATGAGTTATGGTTAGCACCATTAGAAGTGTGTGTGATTGGAAGTAGGCATGACCACCTTATATCTTTTTTATTTATTGGGTATCTTCTAGATGTGAAGTACTGAGCTAAGTATGGTGGTGAAGATAAAGATGAAAAAATGTCCTTTCCCTTTAAAGAGTTTGAAAATTGGTAAGAAAAGAAGCAGCGAAGAGGCAGCTGCTATTACCAGTTTAGAAAATATTCTGGAGGCGTCCAACACTCCCTGCCCCACCCGCCACCTGGAAGAGCCAGCCTAGCATGTCAGGTGACCCCTGACTCATCCTGGGTACAGCTGATTGGACCAGAGCCAGACACCTGACCACACTAAACCAATCACATTCTCTCCTGGGAATTTTAAATCGAGTGAATTTGAATCCCAAGTCAGAATAAAGTCTGTGGATTCAGTTCCGCAGACCTGGAAGTGACATAAGCTTAAGGCTGATGGAGTTTGCAGCTTTGGGCATGCCGGTTGGTAAGCAGAGAATTCCAGAGGAAAGCCATGATGAGAGATTAAGTAGCTACAGAGAGAGACAAGAGAAAGAGAAGGAGAGAATAGCCTTCTTTGGTTCCTAATGGCTTTTCAGCTCCTGTAAAGCTTGGCTATCGTTTCTTCAATGGGGTTTTATGCATCTTCTGACAAACTTCTTTTTACTTGAGCCAACAATGACCTCTGGTTCCACACAAGAGCTGAGTGTGTGGGCCTCACTGATTGGATGTAAGAAGCGGCCAAAGGCCATTCATATATGATCCATTTAATCAAAATAACTGCCTCTTGAAAGCCTGATTAGATTAACCATTTGGTTTTAGTCCAAACAGCTGTTTGGCAATGGGTCCCATTTGGACAGATCAAGGAAAACAGGAGGATCATCACCATTTACTGGGAATACCACAATGTTATGTGATGAAAAACCATTATGAAGAGTTCCCTGAAAATTACATACTTCTAGGGAAATAAAACTCCAAAAGTTGCAGATAAAAGAGAAGTGTGATTAAAATTATTTGAGGCCTGCCTTCTGGTTTCTAGAGGGGCCAGTCTGCTTGCTTTCAGGTCTTGGGCCCATAAGCATGTGCTTATTTTCATGGCTGGCTTAAGGGACACTTTATACAAGCACCACCCCGTTGTCAGAAGACAGGGACATCTAGTCAACATTCCAGATGCAGTGTCCAGCCGCAAGATCCTTTTAAAAAGCATAAACACAATTACTTTAATTCAAATACCCTTCTGAAATATCGGGGGCTTGCTGGGACATTAGCAACATTATTTTGCCATTGCCAAAGCCTCGAAAATTTGATTCAGGGAAGTCTATGAAAGGGATATTGCATTCATGGAATATGTATATTGCCCGTACATCAATTGGCATCTTGGGACTGCTCTGGGGCACAGAGGTCAAAGTTTAGTGATGCATGGAGTTGTTGTCCTAATGGTAAGTATTGATTAGTAGCTTCAAAAACAACCGGCAGGCATTTAGTCTTTCTCCAGCCAGACGCCAAGCTCCCAAAGAAGGAGTATGTTTCCCAGAGAGCCTGGAAAACAATGCATGGAACACTCAAGCCCGCACTAAGAGAGTGAATGATTGCTTCAGCGACGTAAGTGGAAATTGACAAATAGCATCGTGCACCATCTGCATAGCAATGACACTTGGTGGGAAAGTACTGAAAAACCAATAAATATCTCATATAGATAGGTTTTCTATTGCTGCCATAGCAAATTATCCCAAACTTAGTGGCTGAAAATAACACGAATTTATTCATCTTACACCTCTGCAGGTCTGAAGTCCCAGTTGGCTCAACTGATTTTTCTGTTCTGGGTCTCACAAGGCCACAATCAAGGTGTCAGCAGGCTTGGTTCCGTTCTGGGGACTTTGGAAATAGAAATGAATCACTTCTGTGCTCTTTCAGGTTGTTGGCTGAATTCAGTTTCTTATGGTGATGGGGTGCAGGTGCCCATTTCCTTGCTGGCTGGGGGACTGGTCTTTGCTCCTACAGCCCCCCATGTTCATTCTCAGACTTCCCGTGTCACCTCTGCAACCACGGTGAGGTCCTCTCACACTTTGAATCTCTCCAATGTCCACTTCTGCTGGGTTTCTCTTGCCTCCAGCCAAAGTCCTGTTTTGAAGAGCTCCTGTAATTAGATTGGGCCCACTCAGATCATCTAGGATAATCTATTTTAAAGTTTGTAACCTTAATTACATCTGCAAAGTCCCTTTTGCCTTGTAATATAACAGATTCTCAGATTCCAAGAATTAGAAATGTGGACTTTTGGGGGGGGGAGGGGTGTTATTTGGCCTACCACGATATATATATTTTCCACATCCTGAAAATCAGGGTTGCAGCTGGAGCCCCGGTAGGGTCTCCATTGCAATCTGACTGAGCAAAATGCATTTGATGGTGTATTAGTTATTTACTGCCGCATAACAAATTACGCCAAAACTTAGTGGCTTAAAACAATAAATCTTCATTATTCTACAACTTCTGTGTGCTGGACATCTGGTGGAGCCCAGCTGGGTGCTTGTACTCCAAGATACCTAACGAGGTTTACAGTCAAGCTGAGCTCCAGGGCTACAGTTCCGAAGGCTCCACTTAGAGGTCAAAGATCTACTTCCAAGCCTGTTCACACGTTGGCAGGCCTCGGAAGATAAACATCCAAATCCACCAATCTGGTTGTTGGCAGCCCTCTCCTCCTCACCATGTGGGTTCCTCCGCAGGCTGCCTGAATGTCCTCTCAACATGGCAGCTGGTGATCTGAAAGAGAGACAGAGCCAGTGAGCAACAGAGAGTAAGCACACCAAGAGAGAATGAGAGAGAGCTTGAGACGGAGGCCACGGTTTGTTTGTTTTTTTTAAACCATCTGTGCCATTTTTAAGTGTACAGTTTAGTAGTGTTAAATATATTCATATTGTTGTTCAACCGATCTCCAGAACTTTTCATCTTGAAAAACTGAAACTCTATTCTCATTAAACAACAACTTTCATTTCCCCTCCTCCCAGTCCCTGGCAACCACCAGCCTACTTTCTGAATCTATGAATTTTACTACCCTAGATCCTACAAGTGGAACCATGCGGTATTTGTCTTTTTGTGACTGGCTTATTTCACTTAGCACAACGTCCTCAAGTTTCACTCACGCTATAGCATGTGTCCGAATTTCCTTCCTTCTTTAAGACGGAAGAATAGCCCATTGTAAGTTGCTATGGTTTGAATGTTTGTCCTCTCCAAAACTCATGTGGAAATTTAATTGCCGCTGTAACAGTATTAAGAGGTAGGACCTTTAAGAAGTAATGAGGCCTTGAGGACTCTGCCCTCATGGGTGGGTTTAATGCCTTTTAAAAAGGACTGTTGGGAGTGGGTTCTCTCTCTTCGCTCTTCTACTCTTCTGACGCGTGGGGAGCACATTCCTCCCCTCTGCGGGATGCAGCATCCTCCGGAGCACCAAGGTACCATGGTACCTCCAAAGTACCATCTTGGAAGCAGAGATCAGGCCCTTTCAGACATCAAACCTGCCAGCACCTTGATCGTGGACTTTCTGGCCTCCAGACCAACCCAAATCTCCTAATTAGAATCAGGGGGAAGGCCCAGCAATCTGTATTTTAAACGATCTTCCCAGAAAGATTCTTTTACCTATTGAAGCTCAGACTTGGAGTGGAAGTGAGGTGAGGTGGCCAGCAAGAAAAGTAATTATTCCCTCTAAGAACATTATTCCCAATCTTTTTTAAAGGTAATGGGATAAAATGGCCAGTTAATATTTAGCAATATGACTATGATGAAAGACCTGAACAGAAGCCACATAAACACAAAGCCTTGGGACATACAGAGGAGGTAGTCAAAGGTGATGCCTTTTACTGTTTTGTTTTCTGTTTGTCTGTTTTCTGTTTTATCTCTCTGCAGGCCCTGCCCTCTGGCCAGGCCCTGTTCCCAGACCTGCTCCTTCTGATAGAAGAATTTAACTAGTAGGTCTAATGTCACAGATTCTTGGAGCAGAAAAGAACTTGGGAGATAATCTTGTCCAGTGGCTCCTGTACACAGCTGATCCTCCTAGGATTCTTTTTAAAATCCAGATTTCCAACACTCCCCCCTTCCCCTCAAAGTCTGGCACCTTGAAATCTGCTTCTTTGAAAATCTCTCCAGGCGGATCTGATAGTCAGGAGATTCTCAAATCACTGGTCCAACACCCTCATTTTTCAGAGCAGGAAACTGACCCAGCATCAGCCAGCCCAGGGAAAGACCATTGCCTAGAACTTACGGCTCTTAAATCCTCATCAAGATCTTTCCAAACCTGTGTTGTCAAAAAGTTCTAATCACTGGAATAAATATCATATAGAATTTGAGAATTTAATTGTTGACACCAGGGTACAAACCTGTGCACGATTGTACCGTCAGGACGTACGTAGGTCAGCCTTGGATATCACGAGTGTTAGCTGGGCAACGTTAAATTCTGAAAAAATGAACAGTTTACAAAATTGTTATTGCCAAGTCAATACTATTTGGAATCAGCAGCCATTAGTTTCAATTCAGGTGATACCTCCTACTGGCTTGATTATTGCTAGGATTCAAAAATTAGAAAATCTAGACTTGAGACATGTCATAAATATGGATAAACCTCTCACCCACATGTATTTACTATAAACCAGGAAAATAACAACTTTCCAGCTCAGTGGTTCTTCAATCTCGCTCTGTATTAGAATCACCTGGGAGTGTTTAAAAATATACATTTGACCACTCCTGACCTCCAGGACCTCAAGAAATAAAAGCTAGGGCCAGAGCCCAGGCTCATATATTTTTAAATCAAGTTCCCCGAGTTACTCTGATGCATTGCATAGCTGGGGTTCATAGCCACTATTCTAGCTCCTCAGATGTCTAATAAAATGAGTATAATTAGAAAACTTTAAATTTCACATCATATTCCTGAGAAACGTTTTCACCTGGAATGGGTTCATGAAGGCTATCATTCTGTGATCCTACCGCTGAGGAATTATAATAAGTAACATTTGTGCACGGCTTTAGACTTTCCTAAGTGCTCTCACATACATTTCAAGGCCTGGTTATGATTTTTTGTTAAGTTTCTAGCATACTTTTTCTGCAAGAAGTTCAAGGTACTGGATTCTTCTGCCCCTTCTGAAAATGACTCCATTAATGAGACTTTTCATTTTAGAATTGTAAATAAGGAAAAGGCGGGGAAAAAAAGACAAAAAACAGAGCAGAAATCTTTTCTCCCAGAAAACTGTACTGTGTTTAATGACAGTAAGACTCCTTGAACATTATGTGTTGAGATTGGGCTAAATTCAGCCTGGGAGGTTTGTAGACCCTTGGGGTGGAAGTAATGATAAGAAAGAAACCAGGGGGAAAAATGTGCGTTCTAGACCAGTGGTTTTCAAATTCTGAAGTCGGTACGCATCAACGAGGGACCTTGTTAAAATGCAGATTCTGTTTCGGTAGGGCTGGGGTTGCATTTGAGCTTCAGCATTTCTAACAAGCTCCCAGGAGACATTGATGCTGCCGGTCTGCAGATCACATCTGGAGTTGGAAAGTTCTGGAATTAGGAGCAGGCAGTAGGAAAGAGCTCAGGAGGTCTGTGTGGTTTTTTTCCCCCGCAGATTCTGCCTCAGAGTCACTGTGGAGAAGTCACTTCACCCCTCAGAACCTTAGGTTTCTCATCCATGAAATGGGGCTGGGAGATTGGTCTAGATGAGAGATGACAAATGCCTCATCTTTGTCACTGCCCTCCCAGGTGCTGTGGAAAGAGACGATCCAGGAGGCAGGATGGGAACAACTCCTAGTCCTACAGCCCAGAAAATGCAGGCAGTACTTTGAGAAAGCACGCTGGTTAATTGTGAGTTGCCATATATTGCAAACTGTGACCCAGTAACTCTTTCACATGGACCTGATTGTCAAAGCAAATAGGTTTCAAGAGAGTCGGACACTCTCGAAGTGCCAGTGGATACATTTTGACAGGGAAGGAAGTTGAGGCAATGAAAGAGCCTGAAGCACCAAGAGCTCCTTGGACAAGAAAGAAGCCGAAAGGGAGGAAAGAAGTCTAGCGGGAGATTGGCAAGGAGCCAGCGGGGACAAACTTAACCCACTTCATGATGCATGAGTCTTTGGTCTTCCTGTGACGTCAGCTTCAGTCCCCCAAAACCTGGACTCCTCCTAGGGAAGGACCCCCTGCCCTAACCCAAGCAGAAGTCAAAAGGAGACCCCTAAGGGCAGAGTCGAGAGCTGTCCCCTGCCCACATTCTCCCCTGCGGGCCCAGGTGTCCTTTCCAGATCTGAGTGGTGCTGGGAGTGTGCTCCTGCGACTTCCCAGGGGACCACGCAGTCCCCCAGTTGGGCCCCCCACCTCCTAATCTCATGGGGTATGGTTCATATTAATGACTATAGGAGCCATTCAGCAGGAGGCTGTTCTTAGGCAAAAGCCCAGGGACTCCTGTGGCTGGCACTGCTTTCAGATTTTCAAGCTCAAGGGAGATATTCCCAGAGGAAAAAAATACGTATCCTTAGACACAGCGTCTCAAGGCACTGCACTAGCAACTCTTACCTTTATCTCATTTAAGCACCACGATGCTGCAAATTTGGTGTTAATTATTTCCATTTTTCAGATGAGGAAACTGAGGCTCCGAGACAGCAACAAACTCCCCCAGCTCACACGGCTGGAGTGTAGATGACCTGGCATTTGATGCCCAGTTCATCTGCCTCTTAGTCCGATGCTTGTAACTCTACCTCATTGGTCCCAGACGCTGCACTTGGAAAGAATCCTTAGAAGCTGAAATCCTATGAGACTGATGAAATAGAGTGAATTTTGTTGCATCTCACTAGTTTCAGGACAAAACAAGTGCCTAACACATTGGAATGGTCCTTCCAGGTCTTGAGGGGAAAAATATGTGGACCTGGCTCTTCTGTCTCTGGGTGGTGGCAGCAACCCGACCTTGGGGAGTCCTGAGTTACAAACAGATGACATAGAGAAGGTGCCTTGGACTCTGCTATGCCCCTTGAGTGGGTCTGGTTCTTTCTAGATACCCGTTGTGGATTCCCTTAGCAACAATCATGTGGATGCCTTCCTAAACCATGTAGCCAATTCAATCAAACATAGCTTTTTGGTTTTTTTTAGAGACAAGGTCTTGCTCTGTTGCTCAGCTAGAGAGCAGTGGCATCATCATAGCTCACTGCAACCTCCAACTCCTGGGCTCCAGTCCTTCTGCCTTAGCCTCCCCATGAGCTAGGACTGCAGGTGCACACTACCACACCTCACTAATTTTTGTAGAGATGAGGTCTCACTATGCTGCTCAAGGTGGTCTCGAACTCCTGGTTTCAAGCGATCTCCCCACCTTGGTCTCCCCAAGTGCTGGGATTACAGGTGTGAGCCACCACACCTGGCCGCAATCAAACATGTTTTGAGAAATGCAACCCACCAGACACTGGCGCAGGTGCCGAGAGGCAGATACAGGTGAGCGAGGCAGATGAGGCCCCTGTCTGGGGCTGACCTTCTGGTTGCGGGAGGGACAGGGGAGACAGTGACAAACAAGACATTTCATGTGTAAGGAATATAATGACAGGGGGCCTTGGAGTGCCCTGGGAGCACCCACGGACCCAACCTCAGCAGGCAGCTTAAAAGGCCAAATGGATTGAATTAAACTTAATCAACCTTCCCCTGCCTAGAGGAACTTGAAACGAACCAGAGGGCGAGCCATTTCTGCCCCCTGGAGCCAAAGCTGCCCTGCCTCTCATTTGAAGAAACACTCTCTCCTACGGTTGTAATAAATTCCCTGCCAGCTTGGCTAACTGCTGGTGTGCCGAGCCCTCTCCATTTGGACAGAGAAGCACCAGGCGTGTACAATCGTGTGCCCACTAGCGTGAGCACGCGAGCACACGGCCACAGCTGGCTGCATTCACCGGGTCATATTTCACATCCGTCCTCCCTGCAGGCGAAGCTGAGTGGATGGGGTTTCCTTCAGAGGCTGCCCTGGAGATGCTGTTAATGTAATGTATTTTAAAACCATTTCCTTTGTTCTTAGGGGAATACACTAAGATATTAACAGTGGTAGATCTGGGTGGTAGAATTATAGGAATTATAGGGGAATATCTTTTCTTCCTTCCTTTTTTTTTTTTAAGTCTTTAATTATTTCTATTTTGTAGTTTTTCCTTAATGAGTATGGGTCACATTTATAATAAAAAAATTTACAGATAAAGAAAAATGAGATCTCTCTTGCTACACTACAGCTGCTTTTGAATTCGCATTTGCCCTGGAAGATAAGGAGGCATGGGGTGTCGTTGAGGGTTGGTAGCAGCTGTGTCGTATGATGGAGAAGTCCCTGGGCTGGGAACCACAACACACAGATTCAGTTCCCAGCCCAGCAGAACTTTCTAACTTTGGGACATTGGGCAAGTCACTTAACCTCTCTGAGCCTTCATTTTCTCATCGGCAGCATGGGGCAGCCGTCACTCCCAGGAGATTAAATTGGTGCACAAATGTCCGTTTGGATTAACAAATAATTATTCATGTCACTGGAAATGGGCCAATTTTGCACTTACGTGGGAAGAAGAAAAAACACTGGTTCTGAGAATTGTAGCATGCCAGGTTCAGTGTGCTACCTGGAGGAGGTGGCCATCCTCAGACAGCCCAAAACGGTTCTCGCCCTTTGGTATTCATGCCTTTGGATGGTCCCCTCCCACAGTGAGTAGGGCTGGCCTGGATGACCAATGGGATATTGCAGAAATGACAGTGTGTGACTTCTCGGGCTGAGTCATTAAATACATCACAACTCCGTTTCTCTTGAGTCACTCATTCTGGGGGAAGCCAGCTGCTGTGTCACCGGGACACTCAAGTGGCCCTAGGGAGAGGTTCCAGGAGCAAGGAGCGGAGGCTCCCTGCCAATCTGCCTGCACGTGAGGGAGCCACCTTGGTAGCAGATCCTCTAGCCCCAGACCTTCAGATGACTGCAGACCCAGGTGGCCTCTGCAGGAGCAACTCCAAGCCACAACCCCCCAGTTAAGCCACTATTTCCTGACCCCTAGAAACCGTGCGATCCAACGAAAGTCTATGGGGACTTTAGGCTGTTTAATTTGGGGGTAATCTGTTAGGAAGCAATAGGTAATCCACCCTTCAGCTCTGCGGCCTTCTAGGACGGTTTAGGGACCAGCGTGGCTGTGGGAGGAGCAATTCATTCCCAGGCAATTTAATTTCCTCTCGTGATGAAGTGGCCTGGCGTGTGGATAAGGGCGCAGTAAGTGTAGCTCCCGCCTCGGGAGGGCTTCTAATTTGATAACACACGCCACTCTTGCCACCCTGCAGGGAGGCGGGGTCTGAGCAAGAGTAGTTCGCTGATTTGGCCCTGGGGGGATGGATGGGGAGCTGATCCAGAGCTTGGGGGAGGGGAAGGGATATAGGTACTGCTAGGGTCTCAAGGTGTCCCCCAAGATTCATGTGTTGGGAACTTAATCCTCAACACAGCAGTGTCAGGAGGTCGGGAGGTCCCCACCCCTGTGAATGGATTAAAGATGCTATAAAATGGCTCAATGGAGAGAGTTTGGTCCCTTTTTGCCTTTCCTTCTGCCTTTCTTTGGCCACATGAGGTCCCAGCATTCAGGGCACCACCTTGGAAGCAGAGACAGAGCCTTCCCGAGACACCGAACCTGCAGGTGCCTTGACGTTGGACTTCCCAGATGCCAGAAGTGTGAGAAACAAATTTCAGTTACTTCTAAACTACCCAGTTTGTTACAGCAGCGCAAACAGACTAAGACAGATACCAACACAATGCCCCTATCAAGTCAGGCTCTTCACTTATGTACTCATCTTAACACTACTGACACTTGTCACCTAGACACCTCCCTCTTGGGGAGCCCCGAGTTTTTCAGAATTCAGTAATCCCCCTTTTCTTGAATAAACAAGGAAAACGGTCTCAGCCTCTCACTGCAGTACTTTGACACGTCTCCTTCGAGAACTCTGCAGATATCTAGAAAGATGCACCCTCTCCTCGGTCATCTGGCCCTTAGCCATCATTCTCTGCTCTTGAGGCTGCCATCCTGTCTCCCCGTCTCTGCTGTCCCTGGACCACTTCGTATCTTCTGTGTCCCAAAGCATCACGAGCACAAGTCTGGTTGCTGGAAAGTTCTGTGGATACTGGAAGGGGCGTTAGTTACAGTCCTGCGCAGCAGATAAATTCAAACACTGTAGCATCCTGGTCCTTGAGTTCCGTGGCTTGTTGCTACAACTGCGGTTTCTCTTACTCTGTGTGTGTCCTTGCCAATCACTCTTCTCCTGAGCTGCCTCCACTGGTCTCAGGACCTTGTCCTCTCAATCCCTTCCTGCTTCCCACCCCCAGTCCCTCACCGCCTTCTCATGGGCTCACTACTCCCGACTCTAAATTCCGGTCACTTTTTTTTTTTATAAACAAGCTACCTCTGTCGGTGTCTCGCCTTTTCCCGCCAGGGTGGTATAGACACAATGAAGCACGCGGGCTCTGACACTGAGCAGCCCCCTTTAAACTCCCCAGCTCAGCATTCTCTCTGCAAATCCTTCCTATCCCTACTTTACGTGAACAAACCCGACTTCCGGGGGCACTCGGTTTTTTGTTCAAGGACCCAGGGTCCTTCAGGGGCAGGTAGGAAAGATCTGGGACAACTCCCAGGCCTCTTGCAGGCAGAAGGAGAACTAGGTTGGAGAATGCTCGTCCGGGGCACCTGCAAAGCTAAATCCAGCCTGTCTGAAGCTTAGGAGGAAGGAAATGTATGTAGATTTAGTTCCTAGAGGGCTTATAAATAGGACCATTGCTCATGTGTCCTGAAAAGTCGCAGGGCAAACTTCCCAAGGTGAGGGGAGGGTCACATGCCCTCCTGAGGTCATTTCTAGCTGGATGATTCACATGGCAAAGTCCCAGCGTGGGTTCAACCCCCCCTAACCCCCTCAGTGTACTTTCATTTTGCGGTATGATTTGTCACTCGAACTGATGTGAACCCAAATTCATGTCATTTCCCTCCCAATACGCTCTTGACCAGAAAACATCTAATTCTCCATCTAACTGGGATTTTTTTTTTCACCCAGTTTCTACAAAATCATGTTGCAGTTTGCCTCAATATTCTTCCCCTCTTTTAAAGATAGCATTTGTCAGGGCTTATCTTCTGGTCATAAAGTAATATACATGCTCATTGCAAAAGAATCTGGAACACAAAGAGGGCTGAAAGAAGAGAATTATTATACATAATGTCACACACACAGACAAACATGAAAGATTGTAGTATGTTTTCTTTCTGTCTTTTCCCCATGTATATGTATTTTTATCATAATTAGATCAAATGCTTTTTAAAAAAATCTTCTATTTAAGAATGGGCGGGAGGAATTGCAGACTCTGGCTTCAGTAGAACATGAGTTTCAATAGCTTGCACTTACTGAGTGCTGAAAATGCTCTCGGCACTGTACTAAGTGTGCATCAGGGAAATGTAAGTCATTTATATGCATTGCCTTGTTGAACCCTCACAGTAGCCCATGAGGAGGATATTAATACCATGCCCATTTTACAGAGGAGGAAACTGAGGCTCTGTGACGTTAAGTACATGCCCAAGGACAGCTAGTTCGTAGAGCAGCTGCCATGAACTTGAATTAAGATCTTTCTGCTCCCACGGGCTGGGCTATTAAACTTTTACAGTAGATATAATTTGCCACTCCTTAGCAATAAGTGCCTTGCTGGGCATGTCATGGTGGAAATACTGGCCCGCTTCTCGTGTAACTGGGAATATTGCAATTAAACCACAATATGCTCATGGAACAAAGATCATGCTCCATTCTGACCTTCTGCAACATTTTGCTTTTAAAAAGTATGGGGAGAAAGGAAACTGGAGGAAAAGGTCAAAAGTGTATTAGCCACTGTATCAGCCGGCGCCGCTACAAGCTCACCCTCGCTTTCCTATAAGCCGTTGCTATTTTAGTGCTCGACGGCCATCTAAAGTGTCCCTGGGCAACACAGGCAGGTAGTGGGTGCCAGTGGGCAGTATAAGTGCTACAAAGTGAGACTCATTCTTTCTATGGCCTGTCATTGAGCACCTGCTGTTTATCTCTCAGGCACAGTGCTCGGCACAGACCCCAAATTTCATCCGTATAAATAGCAAGCACACCCATGGGGTCAGTCTCTAAGTGGTGACACGGTGTCATAATTAAAACACATACACAGAAAGAGAGAGTCTGGAAGTGAAACATTGTTTCAAAATAGCTCAAAATGTTATGCTGACTATATCTGTTAGGGTACTTTGATGGCAAGCTACAGAAGCTGACTCTGGCTGACCTAGGCAGAAAGGGAATTTCTTGGAGGGATACTAGAGAGTACACTAGAGCAAAGGGAAGACTAAACAGTCAGGCTTGGAGCCATCAGGCACCCAGCGTCTCCAGAAGGTTCTTGGCAGCAGAAAACGCTCAACAGTCTCACTCAGCTGCCGTGGCTAGAATGAGAACGCTCCAAGTGTTCTTTCTTGTGGGCCCAAACCCATGGTTGAGATTTGAGGGAGGGAGCCCCCGTGGGCCTTGCTGGCAGTCACATGCTGGGGACGGAGGGCCAACCTGGCTAGCCATCCCCCCAGACGACGTGGAGAGCTGTTAGTGGGAGAAGATGGACCAGCACGGGCAGATGACAAGCACTGAAGGTCCTTGCCTTTCTTGAGAATGACGAGAGCCAAATACTGAGGCTGTGACAACACTTTTAAAAACTCACCTTTTCTCTTCTATCCATTTCTCTCACGTGCTGAAGCTGCTCCACAGAATGCATCTCTACAGTTACGTGCAAACCTTCCCGACATCCAGTCTTGCAGGACGGGCACACTGGCTCATGCCTATGATCATAGCACTCTGGAAGGCCGAGGTGGGAGGATCGCCTGAGCTCAGGAGTTCGAGGCCAGCCTGAGCAAGAGCAAGACCGACCCCATCTACTAAAATTAGAAAAAAATAGCCGGGAGTGGTCGTGTGCGCCTGTAGTCCAGCTACTCGGGAGGCTGAGGCAGGAGGATCGCTTGAGCCCAGGAGTCGGAGGTTGCTGTGAGCTAGGCTGACACCACGGCACTCTAGCCCAGGCAAAAGAGTGAGACTCTGTCTCAGGAAAAAAAAAAAAATCCGGTCTTTTATACCCTTGCTGTGCAAAATGCAGTCTGAGGATCAGCAATGTTTGGGTCACTTGGGAGCTTTTTAGCAGTGCAGAGTCTGAGGCGGCACTCCAGACCTGCCGAATAGAAATCTGCACCTCAATGAGACAACCCCGCCCCCGCCCCCCCCCCCCCCCGCGGCTCTGCTCTGCTCTGCGTGAAGTTTAAAGATCACTCACCTACACACCTTCCTCTCCCCTCGGAGCCCCTGTCTTTATTATACAAATCAGCCCAGTCTCCAACAGCTGTAAGGAATCCCTCCTGTTCGGCAAGGTTGCCTCCGACCGGCTGGGTGAGAAGAGAAATGCGAACATTTGCAGGCTGATAATTTTGTCTTGTAAACAAGGATGGAGCAGACATGTGTGGTGACCTCAGAGAGCGCGTGTCCTGGAGGGAGGAGCTGGCCAGCCGGTCCACAGGGATACTGAGGGCTTCCAAGGGGCAGGGCGCAGCTCGCAAGGCTAAATCGGCTCCAGAACCTCTTGCTGTGGTGGAGGATCCCAGGGACAGAAGGACACAATGGGAAATTAAGCTCTATCGGCTGCGCAGATAAATTTGGAGGTCCAGCGCTGCTCTGGGTGCCCTTCCAAATGCCATGCTCAGGTACAAATGGTGCCAGGCTGTGCAGGGCTGCTTCTCCCCAAAGACTGCAAAGAGGAACCACACGGAGACAGCTCAGGAGCCTCTACACATGTGGCATTTTGAATGCAGAGTTCCGAAAGCTCTGAAGTCCAGGTGCCACACTGTTGGCCTCTCATTGAATCAGTTCTGGAGATGTCCAAAGCGAGCACGAGATTTCCCCCCGAGAGCAGCCTCCTGTGAGTCATTTCTCAGGAACTCGGTGGCAGCCACTTGGCTGAAGGCGACTGTGAGAAGGAACGTCCGTGGCGGGGTGGCTGCAGCCTTGGGTGTGGCTGTAGCCAGGGACAGACTGGCCATGTCCTGAGGCCAGGGGGCAGGGTGGGCGTGGCTGGGCGTGGCTGGTTGGCCATCAGCCCCACCCCAGGTGGCGGTAATGCAAGGAGGAGCCACAGACTGGCCTCATTTCAGCAGCCACATGGCAGAACGCAAAGGGTAGTGCTCCTGGTCCCTTAGCACAGGTAGGACTTCAGGCAGCGTCAGGGGGAAACTGAGCCAAGGCAGCAACAGGTTGTACCTACTTGGGCTGTGGACCCTGGGAAGCGATCAGGGAAGAGGTCCCTGTCACACACCTTGTGTTTTCTGTCGCTGCTGGTGGTACTGGGGTCCAGCAGAAGGGTGACCTAAAACCGCCTGGACCCCTTCTGCCTGCAGGATACCTGGGTTCAGGGAGCCCAAGCTGACAGCGCCTGCGGCAAAGGGACTTGACGTGAGGACGTCCTCCCCCACTGCCCAGGTCATAGGCTGTGCGGCCCCAACCGTCCCCACCCCATCAATCAGATCCCTCTGTCTGCTTGAAGGGACCGACGGTGACATCTCACCCCCGTCCTCATCTGTCTTTCTCAGGCCTTGCTGTTCACAGAACAGTCTACTTTCTTCCGTCAGCAGGAAACAAGCCACGTGCGTGTGGGCACCCACCACATGCTCTCCCCAGCCCAGCCCTTCCGCCACCAGCAAAACGCAACCAACAGTTCAGCTTGGGCTCCCCTAGGACACTCTGGTGACCAATGAATTAATGGTTGTAAAAGCTTTCAGAGAGACTCTCTTGTGCTCTTGAAAGAGTATGATTTACATTTCTTTGACATTCTCCAGTTTCAAAAGCCACTTGCAAATGCCAGTACTTCTGAGCTTTATTTCTGATACTTGTACCTACAAAGAAAGGCCTCTCTCATAAAAAAAAAAAAAAAAAAGCTCTTTAAACCATGGCACTTCAAGAAGGGAGAACCTAAGATGCAAAAAGTAATGATGATGGAATAAACAGATAGGTTTGCGAAGTAGCCCAGGCCACAGGTCCACACTGTTCTGGGACCTTCTCACACACACCGATGGCCAAGGGTTGCTGATCATTTGTTTGGTGTCAGCTACTCTTACAAGCACCTTGCACGAGTCAGGTCATGTGATAACTTTGAGAACTCCAGACCCGTGAGTCTCAACTGGGGGTTATTTTTCCCCCTACCCAGGAGACATTTGGCAATGTCTAGAGACATTTTTATTTGTCACGACTAGGAGGAATGCTACCAGCATCCAGAGGGTAGAGGCCAGGGATGCTGCTAAACATCCTATAATACTCGCCACAGCCCCGCAGCAAAGAATTATCCAGCCCCAACTCTCAGGAGTGCCCGGGTTGAGAAATCCTGCTCTCAGAGATAGGGATTATTATTCACCCCCTTTTCCAGATGAGGACAGAGAGCTACTTCAGATACTTAGATGTATGACCAAACATAATCAGCAAACGTGAGTGTGAACAAGAGCTTGGGAAAAGTTTGCCACTATTTGAAATGAGCGAAGAGCAGGAGGAAAAGAGAAACTGTTAGCTTTGTCTCTGTCCTGCGATTTTCTGTTTTCGGATAACCTTCATCGCTCATCCTACTGAACTGACACGTTGCAACAGTTCACGCGCGGGGGGGCCGTTCCAGACGCTTTTTTAGTGGCTTTAGTGACACTGCTTTGCAAACTCTTCCCATGTCCCCGCCGCACCTCTCATTCTCTTCTCAATTTGCAGCCTGTCCTTCCTTCCGCCTTGTTAGGTCCATTTGTGACAGTTCAGGCTGTGGCAGAGGGAGGCCTCTGCCCTCCCGACCCCGTGCCTTCTCACGTCAGACAGCCTGCATCTGTCTGGGAGGCCGCAGTGAGCAGGGGAGGTGGCCAGCTGTCTCCAGGTCTCTCCGGGGTAAAACTTCAGAATCGTGGCAAATATCCGCTGACAGCCCATTCAAGGAATGGGGCCAAAAGGAATTAAAAAGAGAAGACTCCCTCCATATGGATTATGATGGGAAAATGCTCGTGATCATTTCAGTGAAAAAGCCAAGTACAAAGTGGCACGTGCGTTTGTTGATGACTTGTTGAAAATGTATACTTTTGGAGGTTTCATTTTCCAAATGAACATATATTACTTTTTTGGGAACAAACAATAATTATTTTAGCAAGAATGTTAAAAAAAAAAACTACATCACAAGAGAGGTAAGTGATGTCCTCAGTAAAGCATGAAGAAGAATGCTCCTATCAGCTTTTTTTTTTTTTTGAGACAGAGTCTCACTCTGTTGCCCAGGCTAGAGTGCCATGGCATCAGCCTAGCTCACAGGAACCTCAAACTCCTGGGCTGAAGCGATCTTCCTGCCTCAGCCTCCCAAGTAGCTGGGACTACATGCATGTGCCACCATGCCTGGCTAATTTTTCCTATATACTTTTAGTTGGCCAATTAATCTCTTTCTATTTTTAGTAGAGACAGGGTCTTGCTCTTGCTCAGGCTGGTTTCGAACTCCTGACCTTGAGCGATCCTCCCGCCTCGGCCTCCCAGAGTGCTAGGATTACAGGCTTGAGCCACCCACCGCGCCCGGCCTCCTAGCAGCTTTTTGTGTGTGTGATAACTAAAATGGAAATCATCCAAATGAAGTGTCAGAGGGCTCAGTAAATTGAGGGTATTTTGCTACAACAGGATGTGACCTGGCAATGAAAGAGAACAAACTACCTGCAGCAACATGGATGAATATCACATATGCACCGCTGAGATTTAGAGGAAGCATAATATTGAGCAAAAGAGTACATTTTGTATCATTGTATTTTTTAATTTTATTTTTAACAATTATTTTCTATTGTTTTTTATTTTTTAGAGACATAGTCTCCCTCTGTCACCTAGGCTGGAGTACAGTGGTGTGATCAAAGCTCACTGTAGCCTTGAACTCCTGGGCTCAAGGGATCCTGCTGCCTCAGCCTCCCAAGTAGCTGGGACTACAGGTGTGTGCCACTGTGCCTGCCTAATTTTTTAATTTTTGGAGAGATGGAGTCTCACTGTGTTGCCCAGGCTAGTCTCGAACTTCCAGCTTCAAGCGATCCTCCCTCCTCAGCCTCCCAAAGCGTTGGGATGACAGGCTGGAGCCACCGCACCTGCTGTGTATTATATTTACGTCAACGCCAAGCATGAACAAGATTAATCTGTGGTGGTCAGTATTGACTGGGAAGGGGCACGTGGGGGACTTCGTGGGGGCTGGGAAGGAGTACCAGTGCCCTCCCCCCTTCTCACCCACAGCCCCTGGCTGGCCCCACATCTGGGAAAGCCACTCAGCAGAACAAACACTCTGGAGGTAGCAGGAACCTGGTCTTTAGAAGGCAGTTTAGCCACGTTTATTGGTACTCAAGTGTGTTGCAGCGTTGGAGTCTCCCCCACCAACCCCGAAACTACACCCACTGCCACTCCCAGAGGAGTTCTCTTCATTACAATTGTATGGGACCCTGTGTCACCCATGTTTGCCTGTGTCCTTCAGCTGCCCACGTTAAACTGTACTTCTTTGCCACTTCCCCACTCTAGGGCTGAGCCAGGAGCCTGACTGCCCCAGGGAAGGATAAAGAGCAGAGAATGAAGAAGCCATTGATTAGCTTTAGAGTCTCCAGGCTGATGTTCCTGACCTTAGCAGAAGGACAAGGGTCTTGAAAGCAAGGCTGTACGGAGGAGAAAAGGTATTTCTCAGCTACCCAGCTCCCTTCCAGCAAAGTCAGGTGGAAAGCCCTAGGAGTTCTTTCCAATGAGGGTGACTCAGCACCCCTTGGGAGACTTGATCCCTCTGCCTTGGAGCAGCCTGGCAAGACCTGGGCAGCTGGGGGTCCCATTCGTCTCCCTGCGTAGCCTCCTGTGAGGTTCCCCCCTCCAGGCTGCCCAGTGCACCACGCACTTATTATTTTCTAAACATGCTACTCCATGAAGAAGGCGTCCAAGTACACATCTAGATCTTTGAGTTTTGCCACCTGTAAGAGTGCCCCAAACGTGCGCCTGCTACCCTGGGAGGGTGGTGGAAGGAAGAAGAAAAGCCCCAAGGCCACTCAGAAGGTCAGATGTCTCTAGGGAGGGGAGGAGATTAAGGATCATCCCGGAAATGATGGGGGAAATTTGAGAACGTGAGGGTAAGTGGATCACATCCCGTGGCACTGCATGAGGAAGTCCGCCAGTCCCTGGGGACCTCGGCTCTGGCTAGGTGCCCTGTCTCCCAGGGCCCAGAGCAATGGGATGCAGGTGGTAGTAAGAATGTGGGTAGAGGGGCCTGAGCAAGATGCCCCGACCTCCCATGGCCTGTAGGGGACCCAGCATTTCCCGTGGGCCTGGTGTGGAACCAGGGAGGGGCCCAAAGAGCTCTGGCCTGTGATCGGGCCCAACAGGCTGCCACAGGCAGGGAATGCAAGGCCAGAAGCAAATAACCTGGAATCTGGTTGCTGGCCAGGGCCTGCCCCAGCCCATGGGATGCCTGTGTGCAAATTAGCAAAAGGCTCGCTCCTCTGACTCACAGCCCCATGGGCGTGTGGCTCGGCTAGCAAAGCACTGGCTGGGCTTCAGCCCCTCGGAGGACACCCTTGTGCAGGGCACAAACCCCACATCCGTTGGAGATGACCCTAGCTCCAGGACATCACTATGAAAAACTTGGTGGACTAACAAGTCCCTCCAGGGTCCCAGGGCCAGAGAGCTGCTCAGAACAGCTGCTCACCGAGACTGTGAGGCTCCTGTTTCCCCTTCCACGACCCAGGCTTCCCCCTCCCTTACCCAGGTGCCATGTTAAGGGGACAGAGGGGGAGGGGAGAGGGAGGATAGGGAGGTGGGACCTAGAACTCCGTACTCCCCCACTCAGCCATGTAACAACTGAGCGGTCTCAGAGGCTGTTTAAATGATCAGGCTGATAACAAGCATTATTTCCCCTTCACTATCCAGCTGGGTGGAGACATGCCTAGAAAAAGGTCTATCATAAGAAAATAAAGACACTACATTTTCTTTGCACATCCAAGCATTGGGCAAATAAAACCCCAACCCTGCTAAATAATCTTCTCCCACTTGGTACATTTCCGGGGAGGTGTTGGCACCTCTCACAGATAGGGCGACTGAGTGTTGTCGTTTGTCCTGGAACTGTCCTGCATTTTGCTGATTTTCAGGATCGTTATTAATAGCACTTCCTTTCACTCTCAAAAATATCTCAGTGTGGATCATAAATTATATGGTCACCTATTAATAAAGAGACAACAGATGTCACGTCTGCCTGAGCTGCCCTTCCTTCTAGCTCTGGCTAGTGCCAGAGAAGGACAGGCACAGTGAGGAAGCTTGGAAAAACAAGAGATTCCCTTGGACTCTGGGGAGTCCAAGCAGGAGGAGGCATTTGACAGAAGCTTTGAGGGACAGTGAATTTGGAGAGAAAAGGAGTAAGCTTTTTAGACAGAAGGGTGAATATATTAATTTCCTATTGCTGCATACCAAGTTACTACAAAATTTAGCAGCTTAAGACAGAAATAAATATTACTTCCCACAGTTTCTACGGATCAGGAATTTGAAAGTGGCTTGGCTGCATGGTTCTGGTTCCGGGTCTCTCAGGCGGTTGAGGTCACATTGTTGGCGGGAGCAGTGCTCAGCTGAAGGCTTGTCTGGGTCTAGATCTGCCTCCGCAATGGCTCACTGACACGGTGGGTGGCAGGAGGTCATTACCCGACCCGGACCTCTCCCTGGGCTGCTTAAGCGTCCTCACAACATGGCGGCTGGCCTCGCCCAGAGCCAGCGATACAAGAGAGAGCAGGGTGGAAGCTGCAATGACTTCTGTGACCTACCCCTGGAAGTCATGGTCCATCATTTCTATGACACCCTATTTAGTACATGTCAGCCCTTTACAAAGGTGTGACTACCAAGAGGTGGGGATTGTTGGGGTCCATCATAGAGGCTGGCTTTTCCACTGAATGCCCACTCAGGCTCAGAGGCAGAAATAGGGAGTATGTGCTCAGAAATCCAGTGATTGAGCCATCTGTCTAGAATATTCCCTCTACACTCAACTCCAAACAGTCCTCTCTAGCCTAAGTCCAGCCCTCCAATACTGGAGAGGGGGGATCCACTGCGCACATTTAAAGAAATGAGTATCTGCAAAATCCCTTTTCCATGGCTGAACCCTAGAATAAAGTGTGAAGAAACAGTTTGTTTTTGCAAGCATGGGAAATGTGCTATATAGAAAGCCCATTGGTGCTTTACCTGACAGTGTGTGATGACCACTTTTTAAAAGTATATTCCAGAAAAAAAAATACCATTAAAAAACAATTTTTAAAGTCTATTTTTTCTTTTTACTGATAAGCATTTTTCTCATTTAAAAAATGATTTATGGCTTATGTAATTTTTAAAAGATTAAAAAGATTTATTTTTAATAAAAAAAATACACCCTGCACAAGAGTTGCTATCATTCTTTTCTGACATCTGACTCTTCTGAAATAGAAGCATGAAGCCGAGTTTGCAGGCGTTGGTGGCATTGCTGAAGAATGAAACGCAGCTGAGGTGGAGCCCGTGGGTGCCACGCTGTGGTTCCTGGCCGCCTGGCTCCTGGTGATGTCAGCATTTTAAGCAGGTAAGGCCTGGGCCATTCAAGTTTTGGAATCACAACTGATCTTTGTTTTAGTCTGTGATCCGGGGAATACTAGCCCCTTTCTAGATTTTTCTCCATCCTTAGCTAATGTGTTAACAATGCCTTATATCCTCATTTTCAATGTTCTAGTGTTATCTTGTAAAACTGGCTTGGATGTCCTTTTGGAGAACACTTCTTCCGTGCGTGACATTTACTTATTTAACAATTATTTCTTGGTAAATCCCAAGCGAGACTGTGATACACATGGTGGAGGCAGCCTTGCCCGCATGGACCTTCCATTCTGATGGTCAAGGAAAGGAATACTGACTTGAAACTTCACTTCTACAGAATCTACCTCGGGAAAAAGCCTGTCATCTCTAAGTCTCTTAGGTGTCTTTAATTAATTAATTTATGTGACAGGGTTTTGCCCTGTCACCCAGGCTGGAGTGCAGTGGCGTCATCATAGCTCACTGCAGCCTCCAATTCCTGGGCTCAGGCGATCCTCCCACCTCAGCCTCTGGAGTAGCTGGGACTACAGGTGTGCACCACTGCACCTGGCTAATTTTTGTATTTTGTGTAGAGACGAGATCTAACCATGTTGCCCAGGCTGGTCTCAAACTCCTGGCCTCAAGCACTTCCCCCTTTTAGGTGGCTTTAGAATTAACTATAAGGAAGATTGGATTGAGATATTAGATTAACACATAAATTTCATATAAATGCACCAAATAGCCAAAACGTCCAGAGCCATGTGCATCTTAGGTATCTCTATTTCTTTCTTTCTCTCTCTTTTTCCCCATTTCCACAACAAATAAATGATACCAACTATTTGAGCTTTTAAGACTACGTGGTAGCTGGGCGCAGTGGCTCACGCCTGTAATCCTAGCACTCTGGGAAGCCAAGGCGGGAGGATCGCTCAAGCTCAGGAGTTCGAAACCAGCCTGAGTAAGAGCGAGACCCCCCATCTCTACTAAAAATGGAAAGAAATTAATTGGACAACTAAAAATATATAGAAAAAAATTAGCCGGGTATGGTAGCGCATGCCCGTAGTCCCAGCTACTCGGGAGGCTGAGGCAGGAGGATCGCTTGAGCCCAAGAGTTTGAGGTCGCTGTGAGCTAGGCTGACGCCACGGCACTCTAGCCCGGGCAACAGAGGGAGACTCTGTCTCAAAAAAAAAAAAAAAGAATACATGGTTTTCCGTATTAAAAAAACCTCAGTGAGTGCTCACTACGTGCCAGGCATTGGACCGATGGCCTCACTCATTTTATCTCAATGAACCTTCACAGCAACTCTGAAGGAGCTCCTCTTTCTATCCCCATTTCACAGATGAGGAAACTGCAGCTCCAGAAGGTCAGCGTGCACGCTCAAGGTCAGCCCAGCACATTCCAGGCCACCCCGTTAGGAAACGACGGAGCTGGGACGGAAATCCTCCTGAGCCTGAAACTCTCGCTACCACTGTGTTCGTGCCAGTCACAGCTTTTGGCTTTCGGCTGCCTACGGAGTCTATTTTGACATCAGCCAGAACCGAAATTTGGTTGCAGCTCCTATGAACTGCAACGGCAAACTGAAAAAGAGGAAAGAAAACAGCTTGAAACCTGTTTCAGGCCCTGCGTGAGGCAAAGAACGAAGTCAGCGGAAATGACAAGCCAGCTGGATTCAGCGAGTACACGGGGAAGGGGGGCGCTGGGAGCCAGCTTAATTGGATGATTATTTCAATTATCTAATTAAGAACGATTACAGCTGAACAAAGAGCGAGAAGGCCTCCAAGGTGATTTAAAAAAATAAAGTAACATAAAAAGTTGATTAGCTGGGTTGGCCCTTGGCGGAATTGGGAGGTTGAAGGGACTTCCCATCGGAGGCCCTGGCTCTCGGGACAATTAGTCACCAAGGGCCCCTCCTCTCTCTCCTCTTCCCTGCCCTGCTGAAAGCCATGTCGCCTCCCTTGGTCACTGCTGGAGACTCAAATGGACAAGTGGCCTCCTCCCTTCCTTCCTCCCTCCCGTCTTTCCGTCCTTCCTGCTTCCCTGCCTTCCTTCCTCCTTTCCTTTTTTTTGAGACAGAGTCTCACTCTGTTGCCCGGGCTAGAGTGAGTGCCATGGCGTCAGCCTAGCTCACAGCAACTTCAAACTCCTGGGCTCAAGCGATCCTCCTGCCTCAGCCTCCCGAGTAGCTGGGACTACAGGCATGTGCCACCATGCCCGGATAATTTTTTCTATATATTTTTAGTTGGTCAATTAATTTCTTTCTATTTTTAGTAGAGACAGGGTCTCGCTCTTGCTCAGGCTGGTTTTGAACTCCTGACCTTGAGCGATCTGCCCACCTCGGCCTCCCAGAGTGCTAGAATTACAGGTGTGATTCTTTCCTTTTTTCTCCCTATTTGTTTCTGTACAAGCTCAGCAAACAAGCAAAAACCAAAAAAGTCAAGGTTTCCCACCACAGTTTGGACCAGTGGTTCTATTCTGGTTACCACCCCCAGCCCCCACCCCCATGTCTGGCCCATATACTTTTTTTAAAGAAATACAAATTATTTACCAGTAGTTAAAAGTCAAAGATTTCACATCAAAGTCCAGATCTCTGGCATTATTTGAAACATCAGGTCTGACAACACTGGGTCAGCCTTCCCAGGGATCAGGTTCAGAATCTTTGACACTGTGCATGGCCTGGCCACAGCTGCCACACAGGAGCCACCTGGGGGGGCGTCTCCATGTGCCCCGGCTGGCGTGGGGGACCTCTGCCACTGCAGATGAGCCACGTGCTCTCCAGCTCCCAAGGTCTCCGTCTGTCCTTTTGTCTCCTTGACACAGAGGTGAAGGTCACCTGCCATTCATCATCACACTTACTTGGCCAACTTATAGTAAGAAGAGAACAGATTGTTTACTCAGCTTGGCCTTTGACCCTCAGTTTCATCATCTGCCTGGCCTGAGTTGACTGGGAGCTTTGGACTCTGGGTTTGAGAAGCCCAGAGGTCTCACTCCTTACACAAATTTGACGAACAGTGGTTGAGGGACTTGGTTGTGCAGCACGCTGTAGCAGAGCTATTGAGAACCAAGCGATAGCATCCACAGTTCTGGATTCAAATCCTGACTCTACCACTTGCTAATTGCGTGACTTTGCTCTGTTTCCTGAGTTCCATTACTATGAAGGATAGGAATACCTAGTTCCCTCATAGTACAGTTGGGAGGATTCAAAGAGAAAACACAAGAAAGGGCCTTGCACGGAGGCTGGCACACAGTAAGCACTCACTAAATCAGTTTAGGGAGTTAATACTAGCTAATCATCATTGTGTATCTGCAAGACCATAGGCACTGTGTTATTCCATCCAATTCTCATGAAATCTCTAGAAAGTGTTCCAGTCCATTTTGTGCTACCACAGCAGAATACCTGAGAATAAGTAACTTATTTTTCAAAACCCCAGAAATTTAGATCTCACAGTCTGAGGGCTAGGAAGTTCAAGATCAAGGTGCCAGCAGTTAAGTGCCCTATCTGTGCTTCCAGGATGGTGTCTTGAATGTTGCATCCACCAGAGGGAGGGACACTATTCCTCACACGGCAGAAGAGCAAAGGACAGAGAACTCTGTGAGCCCTTTTATTAGCAGCATTAATTCATTTATGAGGCCAGAGCCCTAATGACCTGTACACCTCCCAAGAGGCTCCACCTCCCAACACTCTTGCATTGGGGATTAAGTTTCCAACACACAAATGTGAAGGGAACAAAAATATTCAAATCATAGCAGAAGGTGAATAGTATTAGCCCCATTTTACAGAAAAGAACACTGTTTGTCAGACTTTGGATTCTGTCTTAAAGGACCCAAGTGTGATGGGAGAAAAAAGATATGCTCACAAAAAGTGGATTAAAAGAGGCCGGACATGGTGGCTCATGCCTGTAATCCTAGCACTCTGGGAGGCCGAGGCGGGAGGATCATTTGAGCTCAGGAGTTCAAGACCAGCCTGAGCAAGAGTGAGACCTCGTCTCTACTAAAAATAGAAAAAATTAGCCGGGCATGGTGGAACATGCCTGTAGTCCCAGCTACAGGGGAGGCTGAGGCAGGAGGATCGCTTGAGCCTCCTAAACTAGAAAACTAAAGGATGAGGCTTGGTGCTACAAAGCCCTGGCACCTCCAGTGGAGACGCTTCTGCTACCATTGCTGGGCACAGACCCCAGGCGTCCCAGCAACAGGGTGCTGCCATTTTGCCTCTGTAAGGTGGCTGTCTCCTCGACCACCCCTCTGTAAGACACTTCCTTCCAAACCAAAGCCTGTGTAAGGATTAAGTCATATATGTACTCATGTTATGTGACAACTTGGCTGGGCTGTGGTGCCCAGATATTTGGTCAACCATTATTCTGGATGTTTCTGTGGGCGCTGTTTTTGGATGAGATTAACATTTAAATCAGTGAACTCCGAGTAAAGCAGAGTGCCCTCCCTGATGTGGGTGGGCCCTGTTCAATCAGTTGAAGGCCTTACTAGAACAAAGATGGCTGTCCTCCAAGCAGGAGGGGATTCTGCCAGCAGAACGCCTTTGGATTTGAACTACAACATGATCTCTTTCCTGATCTCCACGACTGTGTGAGCCAATTCTCTCAAATAATTCTCTCTTTCTGTACATACGCATCCCATTGGTTCTGTTTTTCTGGAGAACCCTGATGAACACACCTCGTTACAAGGGAGGCTGATAAAGTGAGTTTCTGGCTTAGGTACATTCAGACCCATAACGTGTGAAATCCCACGAACATCAGAACGGTGTTCTAGCAGCCGGTGGCCAAGATGCCCAAGTGACATCCACCGTATGTGTTATTTAGATAGTCAGACATCACAGCAGTCTTTCATATCAAATTAAACTTATCCCTCAATACCACTTCTCTTCCCAATCCACAGGGAAAAGCATAAATTATAGTTTGACGTAGATCCCTCAAGCTGTTATTTTCCAAGTTGTAGACTTCACATACGTGTTTGGTCCACACGCCTGGTGAGATCCCAGGGAATCGTACTTAGATTTAAGCCCCTGCTGTACAGACACCGTGGTTTTTCTTCCATGTATACCTTCTTCCTTTAATTATGTACATTTGTAAATAATGAATGGCATTTCCCTCATGAGATTTTCTGATTTTGTCTCTTGATCCAAATTAAAGCCTGACCATAATTCCTTCTCTAGGGAAGGATATTGTATGTCTGTAAGTAGAGTTACAAGCATCACAGCCCCATGGGAGGACAGCAGTGGCTCTTTCGTGGCTGCAAAAATTTCACAAAATCTCATTAATCCAGATTCCTTCAAATTGGAATTTGTGATTATTCAACCTTCCCTGGGTTGTCATTTGCTTTTCATTTTCTTTGGGCAAAGTAATTAAATAAATAAATTTTAAAAAAGCCAAATTGCAAGAAAAACATTTCAGTCGCTACCGTTTTAAAAGGTTTCAGTATCTAATTTATTGGGGTCCGAATGGAAACTTCTACACAGAAGTAATTATTGTTTTCTTCCTAAATGGAAAGGAACAAAGGCAAAAACTGATTCTATCACAGAATCTTTGAGTTTTCCGACAAGATCACCATAAAACTTTTTCCCTTGCTTTAAACAGCAGCAAAGCTGGAGTCCATGTGGGACCTGATGTGATTGTCATCAACAGCATTTCTCCAGGGTTATGACTCAGGAATAATCCGTGATCTAACAGAATTATCTGGGGAAAAGGAGATCCCAAAATGATTGCCAAAGTTGTCCTCTAAAACCAAAACTTGTAAATAAAGAGTGCAAGCAAATGGCACAATAAAAGCGTAATTATGAAGTCTTTGGATACTTTGAAATCAAAAATAAAAACCAGTAATAATGCTGGTCCAGTTTCTAAACTTTGAGACGGGTACAATTCCCTTGGCACCAAGGAGCAGCAGAATGACACTTAGGAGCCGTGGCTTTTCAGCAGAGAGAGCCTGTGGCATGTAGCCGTGGCCGGCCGTGATTTTGTGGGTGGGATCCTCATAAAGAGACTGATCCCTCAGCCCTGGGGAAAACCGGTGCTGACCAAGTGCCCAGGAAAAGAGCCCCGACTTCCTGTGGTGTTGTTTCTTTACCCAGCGACCCATACAGACACGACCATCTTTCAGCTGCTCTTACAGGAAAAAATCGGGAAGTTCTGCAGGAAAGAGAACAAGGGAGCCCCCCCTTTGATACCATTTTCTTGGCAGCTGTTACGTTGAGTAGCAGTCCTCTGTGTGTGCCGTAGGGATATTGCTGGGGACACGGTCTGTGATCACCCTGCAGGCCTCTGCATGCACACCCTTCCAGATTCCTCATTTTTTAAAATATAAAAAGTGATTCATGCTTACGTTTAGATGCAAGCATTACTGAAGCTGATAATTAAAAAGCAAAATCCTGTTCCTTAACTGTGATAAGAGTCTTTCCAGGATTAGAAATAACATATATGTTAAGAGGCCAATAAACAGTTGAAATTCGGTCAATAGTAGATTTTACTATTTCCGTGACCCTGATTATCTAGTCTCCATTCCTAGTGCTCACATCCTTTTGGTATTTTAAACAAAATCCAATGCAAAGCACATTTCGAAGGCCCCAAATATACAGGAATTAAGTGTTGGTTAAATGGCCGCTCACACCTGTAATCCCAGCCCTTTGGGGAGGCTGAGGCTGGGGGATTGCTTGAGGCCAGGAGTTCGAGACCAGCCTGGGCAATATAGGGAGTCCTCTACAAAAAAATTTTTTTTAAAAATTAGCAGGGTGTGGGGGTATCAGCCTACAATTTCAGCTACGCAGGAGACTCAGATAGGAGGATCACTTGAGCCCAGGAGTTCAAGGATGTAATGAACTATGATTCTGCCACTGCACCCCAGCCTGGGTGACAGAGTAAGACCCTGTCTCTTAAAAAAAATTAAAAATAAAAATTAAAGCAAAGTTATCAGAAAATTTGGCCCCCAGGTGGTATCTCTCTGACATTGGAGGCTGCCAGCAGACAATGGTTTGAAGGGGATTCCCAGCCAGGGTGATTTTTAAAACATTTAATGACTGGCCCAGCTAGACATCGACCAATCATAATAATCACTGGATTAATTAGAATGATCAGAATGGACACTGGCCTTACACAGCATGTCCTGCTGTCTCAGGCGGGATGCACTAGTCGGAAACCAGTCTAGCAAGGAATCACGGGGCTCCCTATCAAGAGTGGCCAGTGGCTGCACTTCACCATCATCTAGAAAGATCTTTTCCACCCCAATTTACAACCAAGGTATGACTTGGAATTTATGATGCCATAAATGATGGCAGCCCAACCCCAGAGGAAGTTCCTGGGCCTCCCCACATTAAGTCCCAGACTCCAACCTTGACCTCACGCCTACTTAGCTAACATAACCATACAGTCATTCTTACATAATCTCCTCCCTCAAACCCACCCACGCCGTGGCCTTATCACAGCCAGTGTTTGCTTACGCCTCTCCTCTAATCAGTCTCTGGAAAGGCAATCCTCACTTTTATCTAAACCTGGAGAAAGTTTCATTGGTCAACATTTGGACGATAAGAGGTAAAATGGAAAAGTCTAGAAATGGGTAGCCCGTGGATAAAAATCATTCTCTTTTTTTATGCTCTTTGATATATTCTGCATTGTCTACAATGGTCTCGTATCACTTTCCTGATTAAAAAAGCAAACAATATAGTTTTTCTTTTTACTGGTTTTAAAAACAAAGTCACGCGCGAATACATTTCCTCCTAAAAGAGGGGTCAGCAAACTTTTTTCTGTAAAGGGCCAGACAGTAAATACTTCAGGCTTTGTGGGCCGTATGGTCTCTGTTAAAACCACTCAACCCTGTCTTTATAGAGAGAAAGCAGCCAGAGACAATACATAAACAAGTGGGTGTGGTGGCTCCAGCAAAGCTTATTTATTGATGTTAAAATTTGAATTTCACAGAATGTGCCATTTTTCAACCATTAGTGAAAACTCTTCACAGCTTATAGGCTACAGAAAACAGGCAGCCGGCCAGATTTGGCCCACTGGTTAGTTGGCCAACCCCTGCTCTAAAATATTAAAATAGCACAGAGAAGATAAAAAGCCCCCTTTAAACTTTGCCCCCATTTCTGTCCTCTCCATGCCTTCTGTTGTTATTCATCTTAATTCTGTCACTTTTTAGCATGAGAGATTTCAGATCCATACAAAAGCAGGAAGAGTAATATCCTAATCCTCCATGGTCCATGACGCAGCTTCAACAATGACCAACTCGTGGCCAATGATGTGGCATCTACGTCTTCACCCACGTCCCTTTGTTAAATCATCACATTTATCTAGACACCATATTTATCTCGAAATATTTATCCATAAGCCATATTTAACTTATCCATACTAAATTTATCCATTTATGATATTTATCCACATATATTGTCATAGGCATTTTTAAAGGTAATAGTTGACCCTCAAACAGCACAATTTTGAACTTCGTGGGTCCACTTATACGAGGATTTTCTTCTGCTTCTGCCACCCCTGAGACAGCAAGACTGACCCCTCCTCTTCCTCCTCCTCCTCCTCAGCCTACGCAACGTGAAGACGAAGAAGATGACGACCTCTCCGCTGATCCACTTCCACTGAATGAATAGTAAACGTATTTTCTCTTCCTGATGATTTCGTAATAGCGTTTTCTTTTCCCTAGCTTACTCCGTTGTAAGAATATGGCATATAATACACATAACATACAAAATTATGTTAATTGACTGTTCACAATGACAGCGAGGCTTCCAGTCAACCGTAGGCTCTTAGTAGTTAAGTTTTGGGGGAGTCGAAAGTTGTATTCAGATTTTTGACCGCATGGGCATTGGTAACCCTAACCTCTGCGTTGTTCAAGGGCCAACTGTACTTCATTTAAAAATATCATTATTACACCTAAAATAAATAACAATTTTAATTTAAAACTTGCTATGAGCAGAATTTCAAAAACTCCTTCAGTGACGCATCACCTATGACATTCTAGACTCCGTTACAGTGCAGTGGTTTATTAAAGTGTAGATTCTCAGGCTAGGCAGCCTGTTCTTGAAACACGGTGCCACCTCTTAGCAGTGACGTTGCGTGGGGAAAGGTACTGGAACCTCCGACCTCAGCTTCCAGTTCTATTAAAGCAAGGATGTGAAAAGTATGGAACTGCCAGGCGCAGTGGCTCACACCTGTAATCCTAGCACTCTGGGAGGCCGAGGTGGGAGGATCGCTCAAGGTCAGGAGTTCGAAACCAGCCTGAGCAAGAGTGAGACCCCGTCTCTACTAAAAATACAAAGAAATTAATTGGCCAACTAAAAATATATGGAAAAAATTAGCCGGGCATGGTGGCACATGCCTGTAGTCCCAGCTACTCGGGAGGCTGAGGCAGAAGGATTGCTTGAGCCCAGGAGTTTGAGGTTGCTGTGAGCTAGGCTGATGCCATGGCGCTCACTCTAGCCTGGGCAGCAGAGTGAGACTCTGTCCCAAAAAAAAAAAAAAAAAAAAAGTATGGACCTCACAACGCTGCCGTGAGAATTTATGCGTTAATGTGCACGAAGCTCTTAGAAACGTGCCTGGCACATAGTAGGGCTACTATACTGGCTACATCCTAGGCAAGGGTTAGCAATGCTCTTAACTTCTCGCTCTCTTGCTAATATTCTGTTCTTGTTTGGGTCCGCATAGTTGCAAGTACAGAAGCAGCCTGGGCAAGCTCAAGTAAAAGGTACACGTGTTTAGGGGTTAGTGTTAGTCTACAGGGATCTTTTCTTTATTTTTATTTTTTTTTAATTTTATTTCAGCATATTACGGGGGTATAGGGATCTTATAGAAGCCAAAAACAGGGAACAAAGTGCAACCAGCTCTAGAAGGGAAAACAGGAAAGTCAAAATCAGGGATATTTGGTGGCAGGGCGGGGGGGGGTGTTCCTCCTTTTTCTCCCCCCCTCTGCTTGCCACTCCCTCCCCGTGGGTGTCCCCTGGAACCCTGCCTTGCGTGCTTTTTGTCCTTGGCCCAGCACAGCTCAGTCCTGACTATTCTTCTGCACCTCGGAGCCGAAGCTTCTACCACGGAGCACCAATGGTCTCTGTGTTTCGAAGAGGAAGAATCAATAGGCTGGCCTTTGGTCAGAGGTGAGGTATCTGTCCCTTGGCCTAGGATATGGGATAAAGGCTCAGGGACCATTTTCAGAGGTCCTGGTGGGTAGCTTAAAATCAATCATCCGGGATAGGCTAGGTTATGCTGCGGTAACAAACAATCCCGAAATCTCAGTGGCTTGTAACAACAGGAGTTTTTTTTCTCATTCATATACACGTCTATCAGGGTTGGCAAAGGGTCTCTCTCCTCTGGAACCCAGGCTGCTGGAGCAGCTCCTACCCGGCAGGAATGACGAAGGCTCTGGAGAGAGTCATACTGGCTCCTCTGCTTTAGGGACGTCACTTCTGCTCACGCGTGGGCCTAAGTAAGTCACACGGTTGCGCTTGTCTTGCAGTGCGAGGGAAAGTGCAGCCCTACAGTGTGCCCAGAAAAAGAGAGAGCCGAAGTCTTTGCTGACATCCTCAGACACAGCACAGAGCTGAAGCCAAACAGCTGTCATCTGTGTCCTTGTCTTGTCCATCCAATCACATTCAGGGACAGCTATGCCCAACACTATTGTGAAAATATGTGCTCCCTTTCTTCCTGGACCAAAATACCCATTCTAAGGGTAGTAGAGTTTTCTCTTAAAGCAAAAGCAGCCCTAACACTATTAACTTTCCCACCCTGGACTCATTTTTCATCTCGTAAGTCATCAAGATTATTCGAGAACCTCCCCAGGGGACCTCCCATTTCTCTTAAGATAAACAAGTTGAAATTAGTCAGAATAGTTAGAATAGCCCTCGACCCCTGGGGGGTGACTCATTGCGCATCTTTCTGAATGAGGCTGGTGTTTTCTTTGATGATCGTTCACTGCCTGCTCAAACTTGGTCCCAGCTCTTCAGTGCCCCGGCTCGGCTGCCCCGTGAAAGGTATTCACTCAGATTTTCCACAACATCTGAATATTTCCCCCTGCAACTCATCCTGTTTTTGATGTACCGCCTCTCGAATGTGTCTCTTCCAAGTTTTCGGTATGTTAACAGTCTGACAACAACTGGTCTCTTGCCTGAAGAAGCCCAAAGCCAGCTCTGTGCACCATTTTTTCTTATTAGAAAGTCACATTGGCTCATTGCCCGTGTGGCAGTGCCAACATTTACACTCCTCGGCTCAGATGTGCAAAAAATATCATTTAAAAAAATGTTCCATCAATTGGTGGCCTCATTTCGCTCCAGAGTCCCCATTCCTGCTGATGGTGGAGAGAATGTCAACTTGACGGTTGGAGATCACTTTGTTTCTTTTGGCTTAAAATAGCCACTTTCGGGTAGTCAATTCCGGTTCAAATCCCCTATGGGTGGGTTTCTCTCATCTTAAGAAGTTTCCATATTTTGTACAACTTCTTAAGACGGCATCTGTGAACAACTCAAGTGTCCACCAACAGTAGAATGGACGGATAAATTGTGGCATAATCACACAGTGGATACTACCCAGCAACAGGGGGAAACTGAACTGCTACCCACAAGGGCATGGATGAATCTCAGAGGCACAGTGTTGAGTGAAGAAAATCAGACACCGAGAACTAGACAACTTATGATTCCACTTCTGTGAGGTTCAGAAACTAACCAACGGTGATAAAGTTGCAAAACGGTTATCTCTGGCAGGGCGCATTGACTGCGAGGGGGCACAAGACAGCCTTCTAGGGCGCTGAGCTGGTCTGTAGTCTAATTTGGGTGGTGGGTACACGGGTGTCCACACAGGCAAACATGCACTGAGCTGTGTACCGAGGATTTTGTGCTTTGCTGTGCGTATGTCGCAACAAAACAGCAAGCACCGCAAAGATGGCTTGTGGGCCCGGCGCGGTGGCTCACGCCTGTAATCCCAGCACTCTGGGAGGCCGAGGCGGGTGGATCGCTCAAGGTCAGGAGTTTGAGACCAGCCTGAGCAAGAGCGAGACCCCATCTCTACTAAAAAAAATAGAAAGAAATTATCTGGACAACTAAAAATATATATATATGGAAAAAATTAGCCGGGCATGGTGGCGCATGCCTGTAGTCCCAGCTACTCGGGAGGCTGAGGCAGGAGGATCGCTTGAGTCCAGGAGTCTGAGGTTTCTGTGAGCTAGGCTGACACCATGGCACTCTAGCCCGGGCAACAGAGTGAGACTCTGTCTCAAAAAAAAAAGAAAAAAAAAGATGGCTTGTGGATATGGAAAAAAGCTTAACCAGCTTCCAGTGTTAGGGGAGGACCTGCTCATCTGCGGAAACCCACTGGCCTCCTTCGAGGTGGCTTTTTGTCTAGTTGGCACATCTTTCAAGGGTACCTGCTGAGGAGTGTCTGGTTTCCCTGCTCACATCTCCTCTGCCTTAGCCTCCTGTGGTGAGCTTCTCTCGGCTCAGCTCCAGACCTCTGGTTCACTGGTTCTCCCAGCATTTCAGCCCCTTCCCACCTCCCACCCCCAGCAGAGAAACCTCTCCAGACCCTAAGGACACGGTCCCAATGTCAGGCCCGTGGACCTGGACGCCTCTGTCAGCCAGTTCTGCTCCACTGACCTGCTCCACTGGGCTGGCAGCCGCCCCAATCTAAGCCTTGCAGAGGAGGGGCTGGGCTGCCCCTGTGCCAATAGGCTTTCTGCTCACCCTTCCTGTCCGGCAGCAATGGCCTGTGACATTTCCTCTCTGAGGGCAATGCCCTCCCATTTCCTGGGACAATCGCGTCCTAAGCATTTGAATACATTTAGCATCCTGCTTCCCAGCACCGAAACACACACACAAATGTCACTCATCAATCATTATGACCACCAGAAATACCCCTGCCCTGCACGCCCACAGCTCTAAAGGTGCCAGGGCGTTAGCCTAAATCATTTATTTGACAGATAAGGAAATTGAAGCCCAAAGCAAAAAAGTGAATTATCCAAATCAGTGACAAAGCAGGGGTTCGGCCCCGACTTGCAGTCCTGCGAGGTTCCTGAGACGCCCTGCTAACGTCTAGGGTGAGTTTGAGGAACTGACACGGGGGGCTGCAAGGGAACTTCTGTCCACCACTGAATTTCTGCTTTCCTTTCTGGCGGTAGAAGCTGACCCTGTCACTTCCGCTTTCCCTCCCTGAGAGTGAGCAGATATCACAGCTCCAGAGCGCTCAGTTGCCTCTCCACCAGAGTGGCGACGGCCACGTGTCTGAGAACTCGGTGGCAGACACACCCAGGGCGGACCTGCCCTGTTTATCCACTCTCCACCCTGACCACTTTGCCCAGATCTGCAAACACTCAGGGCTGGCCGTTCCTCCATCGCCCTCGCCTCACTGCGAATCTACAAAAGACAGTGAGAACACACCGAGGTCTGATTTATTCTACTTTATTTTTATTTTTACTTTTTTGAGACAGAGTCTCACTCTGTTGCCCGGGCTAGAGTGCCGTGGCATCAGCCTAGCTCACAGCAACCTCAAACTCCTGGACTCAAGCAATCCTTCTGCCTCAGCCTCCCAAGTAGCTGGGACTACAGGCATGCACCACCATGCCTGGCTAATTTTATATATATTTTTAGTTGGCTAATTAATTTCTTTCTATTTTTAGTAGAGACGGGGTCTCGCTCTTGCTCAAGCTGGTTTTGAACTCCTGAACTTGAGCGATCCTCCCACCTCAGCCTCCCAGAGTGCTAGGATTACAGGTGTGAGCTACTGCGCCCAACCTTATTCTACTTTAGATGCAAAGAGGAGTGCTCAATCCTAATGCCCCATCTCGTCCAGACGC
>CAUYRT010089272.1:0-15318 GCA_963574885.1 Lepilemur ruficaudatus | reverse complement strand
TTTTTTTTTTTTTTTATTGGGGGAAAACTACAAAGCATTTACAGTACAATGTTTACAGTCACAATTTGTAGTGAGCTGATTTCCCAAAACATATTACCACTCAAGTTGACTTATCTTGTTACATCCAAAAACCTACTCTGTCAAAGTAGTCCATAGAGTACATACATGACCTGGACTTTTTTATTTAACAAATTTAGAAAGGGTACTTATTAACTAAGTAATTATGTAATACACACAGCGTGTTCCTTATATATACTTAAAGCAATCCTGGTCAACTAACTTCTTAATAAAGTGAGAACTATAGTTTATGTAATAAAAATATATTTGAAAGTCATGATTAAGAAAGTTTATTCAAAATATTTTTCATTTTAATTGTTGAAATTACTCACAAAATTTCCTTACAAATTTCCTTACAAATTTCCTTTGTCTTACAAAACATAGAGAAAAACATAATAATGAGGTTTGTGATAATACTTATCAATATTTTAAATGCTATTTTCAACAAAACATGTTTAACTACAAATCCTTGATTAGTCATCTAAATATGCCCAAATATGTTGTATACATGCCAAACAGTTAAATAATTACATAACCACACCTTCCTTCAATTTCTATGTGTTTAAGCTTGTTGACCACAAAATTTATTAATAAAAATTATTTTTTCATAAATTTACTTTTTTAAAAACCATTTTTTTGTTATTATCAATAGAATAAACCAAATATTGACTGTTTAAATTAGCTATGGTAGACTAACTGCTGTATAACAGGCAGTTTCCAGAATGTATAATGGTCCAATCACAATAGAAGTAGATTTCATACTCCTGTAACAATAGTGAGTAGGTAGACATGTCAGGAAAGTGATCCTTTTCCTCACAGTCATTGAAGGATCTGAGTTGATAAATATGTTGTCATCTATTACCTGTGATTGCTGGAGTCAGCCCAGGGGTTATCTCCAATCCAGTTTGCCATAAATAGTGAAGAATGTGACAAGCACACATGGGCACTTTAAGGACTGGGCTCAGATGGCACTTCGCACTTCTCATCACATTCTTTTGGTTTGAACTTGGTTACAGGACCACAGCTATTTTCCAAGCAGACTTGACAGTAAGTGGAGCTGTGTCCCTAAAAAGAAGAGGAATCAAACTTTGGAGAGCATCTACTATGCTATGTAACAGTGAGTCCATACGCTCTTATAAGACAAGAATTTTCCTAAAATTACGGACCACCTGATTGGGGGCAGAGTAGTGTCTTCCATTGTTCTTTATCCATTGCAGATACACATAACGGATTAGTGTTTATGAAGCCAAGTGGAATGAATTTGAGAAACACATAAAGTGACTGGCTTCTATCAGCATGCACAGTGGAAAGCGATGTCCTTTAAGGACACTGGGTAAGATGGACACTGGGCCTTCTGGTGACCCCAGATAGGAGCCAGTCGTGGTATGAAACCGTCATGTAAATCGAGGACATTTTCATACCCCTCAAGGGTTAAATTCAAAAGGAAAGCAGCTTGGAATTGCCAAATTCTACTCTTGGAGAAACATCTTGTCTAGTGCTCTGGGTGTGGCTGGCTCATTCAGAGATGGGTGAGTTGTGAACATGTGGAACAGCTTTGAGGAGAGTTTCGTGATCTGGTATCTGCTGTCAAGAGTTCATGTTGTTGAGAAGCATAATGTCATGCCAGATGAGATAGGGAGATCTCACGCTATCAAGAGGTATCTAAGGGGAACTTCGGACTTGTTCCAAAGCTTTATAATGTAGAGAATGCTAAATAATGGTGGTACAATAACCTAATCTCCAAACTCCAATACAACACACTGCACCTTGCCACCGGGCCAGTCTAGAAACACTGCTTCAATTATGTCATTCTCTTGGTAAAAGGCTATAGTGATTCCTCATTTGTACCCAATTCCCTGCTGTGTACGCACGGACCTTTATAATGTGAGCTAATCTATTCAGTAAACTTATCTCCACTGCTCACCCCTATGAAAAGCCTTCGCTTCAGCTAATCTTGAGTTCCTAGCCTTCAAATATGATTTATATATTTTCTTTGCCCATACCCTTTAGATAGCATGAATATTTGACCCAGTTCTCTTTGCTTATAAAATACCTGCTTTTCTCTCCAGATGGATCAAGTCTGAATTTCTCCATAACAAACAGAGTTCAGAATGAGTTCTCTCCTCCTTTCACACCTGTAGCCTTTATCATCTAAGCATCCATTTTTGTTCTGGTTTATTTGTGCTTGAACTGTTAGCAATGTGTTTGCTTTTCTCATGTTCCTTCATTTCAGCAACTTAATTAAAAAAATCCGAGGAAAATGGATTTTTTGGCCTCTTTTTTTTTAATCTTTCAATGTGTTTTCCTTATTGAATTCTCAACAAACATATGCTGACTGGCCCACAGATATGACATAAACCCACGAAAAATAATACCGAATGATGAAGATATGGTTTAACTGGGAAGAGGCTGGGAATCCAACGTATAAACCAACTCTTCCTGTAGTGGCCTGTGATGGTAAGAGAGTGGTTGCTGTGTCAGGTAACCCAACAGATGGACTAAACACACACTTCATGTTGCAAGAGCAACCATTACAAAAACAGACACTGCTTGAAGGAACTTCTATATCCAAACTACAAAGAACATCAAAGCCATTATCATGAGAACAACCTGAACCTGGTTGGCTACCATCTGAGATAGAAAAAACTAAATTGTTTCTCCTGCTGTCACACTCAACAACACCCAACACAGCACAGACACCTCTGTCTCCCCACACACCAGGCAATTCTCCCCTGGACAACAACTGGGGGTCCTGTAATTTAGTTCCATTCTAACACTACCTAGCTGCAGTTAGAGTCAGATCCCACAATCCCGCCCCCTACTTCTGCTACAATCTGAAGTCCGGCCCTCCAGACTTCCACCGACTGGCTCCTTGGGCAGGATTCTTTTGCTAGAGCAGCTCACAGAACTCAGGAAGCAGTTTAATTCCATGTACCATTTCGTTATTACAAAGGACATCGCGAAGGACAGAAATGAACAGCTAGATGACGAGATACACAGGATATGGTCAGGAGGGTCTAAAATACAGGTGCTTTTGTCCCCATGGAGTTGGGGGGCACTCCCCTCCCAGCATGTGGGTGTTTGCCAACTGGAAGCTCTCTGAATCCGCTGGTTTGCAGATTTTTAAGAAGGCTTCGTCACATAAACACGATCAATTATTGACTCAATTGCCAGCCCCTCTCCCCATCCTGGAGGATGGAGCTGGGGCTGAAAGCTCCAACCTTCTAATCTTAGCTTGTTCTTCCTTGTGACCCACCCTTTCCAGGAGCCCCCAAGAGTCCCCTCATTAGAACAAAAGACACTCCTGTCATCTGGGAAATTCCAAGTGATCAAGAGCTCTGTGTCAGAAGCCCGGTAAAAGACAAAATACAAGGACAAAAGATGCACCTGGCCCCAATATCATTCAAGAAATAACAAGCGTTTTAAGAGCTCTGTGCCAGGAACTGAGGATGAACACCCGAATATGCCTCTTATTACAAACCATAGTATCACAGCTCATTTTATAGATTAGCATTATTTTTAGTTTGGATCACAATGGGTGGGGGCGGTAATTAGCAGGGAGCATCTAAGCTGTGTAAGCCAACACTGAATCCTATAGGAGAAAGGAGACTTTCATGGTCATGACCTGTATCAATTTCTGTAATGACTGGGGTATTTATACAACTAGTGTATGCATTCCTTTTCGGCATTTCCATATAGAGAGAATGGTGACACCAGCTAAATTGTAAACTAGGTTATTGACTGGGCTTTTCCAGTGTTACGTGGATTTGGCAGGAATATATTGTATCTGAAAAGTTACTTGATCTTGTCAGTGACTATCTGTTTTGGTAGAAAGGTTGAAATGAAGAAAGGAAGGAAGGGCAGGAGGAAAAAAGACAGGAAGGAAGGGAGGGAAATAAAGGAAGAGAAAGAAAGAAAGGATGAAAAGGAAAAAGGAAGGGAGGAAGGAAGGAAGGAAATTCCTTAAAACGTATTTTCTCTCTTTGAATATGGAACAAATTAATTATTTTAAAATCAAAATTTGAGAGTTATTGCTACATTTGCAGAAGTTTGGAAACTACATTATAAGGAAATATTATAATAACTTTTCACTCGGAAATGGAAAGGTGATAACATGAAAACTAAATGTAGTTGTTAGGAGTCCCTTTGTACTCCTTGGATTTTATAATTGAATGGTAACATTTGAATGAAGATGTTAAGAAATTGCTGTAAATAACAGAGATTAGATGTTCCACTGAGGTTTTCCAATCACTGTGTTTATCAAGTTTGGGGACCGTGTGCAGGGAAGTGTGAGCTGGTGCTGTGTAGTCATCTTTCCCCTGGGCAGGGGGCTCCATGGTAAGTGAAACAGAGCCACAGATATTCTTCAGGTCCCAGCACGTTCAATAGGGCAATTTCTAAAAATTGTAAAATATGTTTTTACTCTTCTTAATAACAAACTAGGAAGTAGCTACAAATGTTCAATTTATAGGAAGAAGGAATAACTTAGGTTTCCAAAGTTGCTATGCTAAAACCTGGATAGAATTCCTGAGTGACAGAGAATGTTGCAGGAATCAGTGTGAAGAACTCAGCAGCTACACAGGCCAACATCCCTCCATCCCTAACCCTGTCGTCGTCAGCCCACTGCAGATCACTCCATGTGCACAGAGACTAGAGAATCTGCATTGTTCTTTATTTGGGTGCACACTTTGGTGTGTTATATGTTTGAGGGAGATAATGGTGTTTGCAGATGGCTCTCGGGTGGGATATACCTATTCATATTGTCATAGGCAGACATTGAAGATAATCAGTGTGAAACAAATATTTTTGTAGGATCAGCTCTATCTCTTACCCGGGGCTGGGTTTCCCTTCCATCTGTTATTCTTTGGATTCTAGGGGAGCTAACCTGGCTTTCCAAGGTTACCTAAGGCATCTCTTCTTTTCCATGACATTAGCAAGTAATTCTAGTCTTGAAGCAATGAAAGGTGATGGCTCTGCCTGGCCACCGTGTGGTCCTCACTGGTATTTGGGTGACCACAGTTGTTCACATGCTGACAAAGCTGTAGAAGGGGGATGACTGAGGATAACGGGAAGATATGTTGAGCAAACTATACAATCCATATCTTAATTACACGATGTGCCGTGGCACATGGTATCTATAAGCCCAGGAGCCTGTCTGCAGTGATACTTTTATGAAATGGAACACTGCTCTTGCATTATCTCTTCAGCATGAATCACTCTATTTTTCCAGGGAGGAGGACACTGACCCTGCTCTACATGTAAGCTTAAGTGCTTGCCAGTGAAACACAGCAAATGATCTGACAATGAGAAAGCTCTTGAAATCTCCATGGTGATGGCAGTTGTTTTGTGGATGAGAATCTTAGAAGAACTATCCCTAAGGTTGAGGGATGCATAGCTATGTACCCAATCAGCAATAATGTCTACACTAAGCTAATTCACATAATATTGCAAAAGGAATTACACATGTAGAAATAATTAAGCTACAGATTTTCATATATACTTGCCTTCTAAGCTCTTAGAAATAAAAATATATTGTAAATATAAAATATTATCACAATAAAATGTATTTCAATCAAAGGGCATTTTTTTTCATTAAATGTTACAATGCATTATCTTTTTCTGAGCAAAATCTAATGTACTAGGAAAAAATGTGAAAGTTTTTTTTTCTTCTCAAATGAGAACTTTGTCCACTATGTTTTTTGTTTGAACTGCAACTCTTGAACCATAACTATCTTGGGATTATTTCTGGCTATATTAGTCATTCATCCAATGTGTGACTTCAATTCCCTCACCCCCAATGAAATATTTATACTTAGTTTTTAAGGGCTTTATGTATTATAGGTAAAATTCAGGCATTCACAGTAATTTATTAGCTATAGGTTATATACAGTGAACTTATGTATTTATTTTTATATAGTTTTTAAAAATTTTATAGATTTATGGGGTACATGTACAGATTTGTTACATGGATATATTGCACAGTGGTAAAGTCTGGACTTTTTGTGTAACTCTCACCCAATTAGTGGATGTAGTACCCACTAGGTAATTTCTCATCCCACAACTCCTCCCGCCCTTCCACTCTCCCATGTCCATTATTCCACTCTCTGTGTCCATGTGTGCACATTATTTAGCTCCCACTTACAAGTAAGAACATGTGGTATTTGACTTTCTCTTTCTGAGTTATTTCACTTAAGATAATAGCCTCCAGTTCCATCCATGCTGCTGCAAAAGACATGATTTCATTATTTTTTATTACTGAGTAGTAGTCATGGTGTATATATACCACATTTTCTTTACCCAATCAGCAATCGATGGATGCTTAGGTTGATCCTGTATCTTTGCTGTTAAGAATAGTGTAGAACAGTGGTGTGACAAACATAGGAGTGCAGGTGTCTTTTTGATATAGTTATTTCTTTTTCATTGGGTAAATACCCAGTAGTAGGATTGCTGGATCACATGGAAGTTTTATTTTTAGTTCTTTGAGAAATCTCCATACTGCTTTCCATAGAGATTTTACTAATTTACATTCCCACCAACAGTGTATAAGTCTTCCCTTCTCTCTGCATCCTTGCCAACATCTGTTTTCTTTTTTGTTTTGTTTTGAGTTTTTTGTGACTTTTTATTAATGGCCATTCTGACTGGAGTAAGATAGTATCTCATTGTGGTTTTAGTTTACATTTCTCTGATGATTAGTAATGTTGAGCATTTTTTCATGATTGTTGGCCATATGTATGTCTTCTTTTGAAAAATGTCTGTTTATGTCCTTTGTCCACTTTGTAATGGAGTTATTTATTTGTTTCTTCTTGAGCTGTTTGAGTTTCTTGTAGCTTCTGGATATTAGTCCTTTGTTGGATGCATAGTTTTGTAAATATTTTCTCCCATTCTGTAGGTTGCCTGTTCACTTCTGTTGTTTCTTTTGCTGTGCAGAGCTTTTTAGTTTAATTAAGTCTCATTTTATATTTTTGGGATTATTTTGCATTTGCTTTTGGGGTCTTACTCATAAATTCTTTGCATAGGTCAATGTCCAGAGAGTTTTTCCTAGGTTTTCTTCTAGAAGTTTTACAGTTTTAGGTCTGACATTTAAGTCTTTTATCCATCTTGAGTCAATTTTTGTATATACTGAAAGACATGGGTCCATTTTCATTCTTCTTCATATAGCTACTCAATTTCCCAACACCACTCATTTATAAAAATATTTTTTATGAAGAGATCTGACATCATATCTAAAGACAGAGCATTTTCTTTCTTTCTCATATGACATTTTAGTGAAACATTGATCTAATAATATTTATTAGCATTGTCTCATTTAAAAAATCTTTTAAATCATATTTTAGAGAAGTAAATAAACTAACTGAAAATGGTGTTATGATCTACACAAAATGTTTTGTGGGCATGCCAATCAAACACATTTAATGCTCAGAAAATGTTTTAAAGCCCAGTACAAAAATAGAAACACATGGAAATAAATAATTATACAAAATAGAAAGGTTATCTTTCTGTCATTACAAATACATTGCCTCTATTTTTAGCTGGGCTTTAATAATATATTTAATGATTATACATGATAATCTTTCCATGTGTCTCTAATCACACCGCCACAGTGAAGCCTTCTCTGTTCACCCATACATACATGTGTTTATTTATGTTTTATCTCTACCCACACAAGAATGTAGGCTCTATTAAGCCAGAGAATTTGTTAAATTAGTTCACTGCTATAGGCCCATGCCCAGCACAATGCTTGGCTCATATAGTAGCCCTCAAACGATACATATTGAAAGAATGTATGAATGGTTGATTGGAATTACTACCAATTCTTTCTGAATCACCAAAGTCCTAGATGCAGTAGCTGGTGTATATATTTCGCTTCCAATCTCTTCTGTCCTCTACAACATTTGAAAGTGTGAATGTTTATTGCTGCTTTTTGAAACGTTATCCATGTTTTCCTGCTATTCTTCCTGGCTGCTCACTCCCACTTTCCTCATTCTCTTTATTTATGATTTTTTTTTTGTGGCAATTGCTCTTTACATATTGCAACTGTGTTGATAATCCATGGTTCTTTCTCAGTCTTCTACTCACTTTTTTTTCTACTTTTTCTGTATAATCTCATCAAATACCATGACCTCAGTTGACATAGGATAATCTCTAAATGAAGATCATTACTATTGGCAGTTCTAAGATGCATTTACAACGATCTTTGGGTCATATCACATTGGATGAGATGAATTCAAAAATCTCCTTCAATATGTTCCTCTACTGAGTCTCTAGGTTAATAGCCACACCTTTCCCCATTATCTGAAGACAGAAGCTTGGAAGTGATTTTGACTCTTCTGCTCTTTGCCCTTCTCACCTCTGACAGTCATTACTAAAATCTTGTCTTTTGACACTGTTGGGTCTTCTTCCTGTACTTTCTTAAGTCTTCCACACTCTGCTGTCAATCCCTACTGCTATATTTTAGGCCTTAATTATTTTTGTGTTGATGACAGCCACAGCTCACTCTCACTCCTCTGGACTCACTTTGTGCTATTATCAAGGTGAGCTTTCTAAAAACGTGAATCTGTTCAGTTCTCTCCCTGGCTTAAAGCCTTTTATTATTTTCAGAATAAAAAAAAATACCCTACAAATTTTTATATGACATGCTACTGACCACCTTGTGCCATTTACCTTGTTAAACTGTCCAATCCAGTCACACTGTACCATTTGCAATTTATAGAAATTTCCATGCTTGCTCACACAGGTGCCTTTGCACACATGGCTCCCGTGCCCGCGTGTGCTCTGCCCTCTCCATCAGGTCACTTCTGCTCATTCTGTAAGCCTCAGTTCAGATGAGTCTGAAGTTCATTAAAAATCGGTGGAAAAAAATAATTTAGAAGGTTTTGAATTTTACAAAGAATAAAGGGAATATTAAGCTATAATTCCAAGCAACAATAATTAAAATTAGTAGGGTATTTGACTACACATAAAGTTATCAATGAAAATAGACCCCAAATCCTAGAAACAGAAAGAGGAATCTGTGTTTTATGTAAACGTGGCATTTCAAAACAAGGTTGGGAGGAACACAAGCAAAAAATATTGCTGATAGAATTTGTTAAGTAATGAAGTAAAAGATTTACTGACTTATCTCATCAAAGACTCCAACCAAAAATTTACACAGGAAAATTAAAACCTAAAATTACAAAGTAATAAATATTTATTTGAATTGTTTGTGTGGGAGTCAGAGGTAGGGAGAATAATGGCTTTTAAAAATACAGAACCAAAAAGAAAAAAAGGAATCATAATGAAATAGATGAAAATAAATTACTATTAAAAAGTTCTATAAAAGTCTTGTGAATCAAAACGGTATTGTTGAAATTAAGAACCCAAGAGACAGAGTCACCTTTAACATTTACTAGACCCAAAGAGACCAAAACCAACTTATGATATTACCTTATGTGAGATTTCATTTTATTTTAACAAATATTTATAGAGAGCAATGCTATGTATTAAGCACTGTTCAAAGCAGGTTGTAAACTCATTCCTCCCGCTTGATGATTCAAGTTTTGAGTAAAAGATAACATACCAAGTTTTCTTTAAATGGTTGTGGTATTCTAAATACAGAAGAGAAAGTGTTGAGATGTAGTAACTTGAGAAAAGATGAAAAAGAAATAAAGTAGCTCAATTTTCTTTATGCTTTAAGAACAACATGTATTTATCATGGCCACAGAAAATTCTTTGATTAAAAAAAATTATTTGAATGAAAGATACAAACAGTATGTATACAGACCAGACATTGGTTTAGGGAAATCTTTCTATTACATGTAGACATTTGAAATAAAATATATTACAAAATGCTTTAGAATATCCTTAATTTTAACATATCTTTAATTAGAATATCTTTAGAATATCTTTAATTTTAACATATTTGGCTTTTGAATAACTCACACTATAATAAGTCATACACTGATGTCATTGTAATGACTTTTATATGCAAAATTTTATTTTTTAATACTAATAAAAGCTAAGACATGAATGTTTTGTATTATTACATATTGGTACAGCTGCCAATGACCAATACAAATTTGTCAGTGGCATCGTCTACAGATGGGCTCATAGAAATTTTAGAATGCTATATTTTACTTTCATAATTATATAAAAATTAATACAAATGTTGATATTGTGGAAAAGCTAAGATATCACAAACTTCACAAAATTGAGAGCAGCTGTAAATCAGCAGGTATGCTGAGAACAGAGAATCTTTAGCCTTAATGGGTGCTTGTTAGGCTGAAACCAGTTGACTCCACCTTCAAACAGGAGAGAAAAGAACTAAATTAAAACTATTGATGAACGTTCAGAAATAAATCATCTAAGCTATGTCTAAAGGAAGTGGGTAATTGAGGATTAGGTAATGTGTAGCTCTCCAGAAAGTGGACTTTGACTTTCACATATTTTATTTATTATATTATTCTCAAATGCATCATATTTTAAGTTAAAATTCTATTGATATATAGCCGCGAAAAGCTTGCAACTCGTGAGTGTACAGCTGAATAAATTGCCGTATGATGAACATACCTGCGTAATCCCCACCCAGGCCAAGAAATGGAACATTGCTAGCAACCCCACCTTTAGTTCTCTTCACCTCCCTCCTCCCAAAAGGTAGACTAGTTTTACCTGTTTTGATTTTTACATATGTGGAATCATAGAGTATGTATATTCTCCCTTCCTTCCTTTTTTTTCTTTCCTTCTTTTTTGCTTTTGTGGTTGGCTTCTTTCACCCAATGTCATGCTTGTGAGATGTATCCATGTTACTGCATGCTACAGAAGTGTATTCATTTTCATTGCTGAATGACATAATTTTATGTGAATATACTACGATTTATTTATCTATGCTAATTAAGAGACAGTGCATTGTTTCCAATTTGGACAATGTTATGTAATGCTTCTAACTAAAAGCAATGCCGCACCTGTCCTTTGGGCTCATAGTCACACATTTCTGCTGGACATATATTTTGTACCTTCGTTTTTTAAAGTAGATTTATTAAATTTATACCCACATCCTTGCTTCATATTTTTAACAATACTTGCTTTTTAACACTTTTTAATTCTAATCATTTTGGTGGCTGTGTAGAAGTACTCATTTGGTTTTAATTTGCCCTTCTGTAATTACTGATGGGCTTGACCGCTTTTTCATATGTTTATTTCCCTTTTGAATATCCTCACTGGGAAGGACTTAAATTAAATCTATTCACATATTTCTACCAGTGTTCTTTTTATTTCTGAATGCAAGCCCTTTGTATGTTATATTCAAATCTACTGACAAATTTCTATTGGAGTTATTTTATTTCTGAATGCAAGCCCTTTGTAAGTTCCACGTGTGGAAATGTCTCCGCCGAGCCTGTGGCTGGCTGTTCTCAGTTCTCCTTCCTCCCAGCCTTAGAAATAGCAACTCTTTGTTTCAATGATCATGCTATCAACAGCTCTGCTATCACACTCTTCTCAGGAGGGTTTTCAACAGACAGGGTGCTTTTGATATTCAGTGATTCTTCAGTAGAGTTTTTATTTTTAATTCTTTCTTTCTTTATTTTTTTACTGTGTCAAGTTATCTTGGTCAGTTCCTCAGTATAGTGAAGTTAGAATTTCAATAGTTTATTCATGGTTAACACATATATTTGAATAAGAAAATTTTCCTACATCAAAGTCATGAAGACGTTTTTCTATATTTATTTGTAGAAATGTTTTATTCTCTAAGATTTAAACCCACAATCTGGATCTGATTTTTACATGTTATAAAGTAGGAATCCTCTACTATTTTGTTTCGTTTTATTAATAAGGGTATACACTTGACATAGAATGATTTATGAAAATGTTGTTCCTATTTTCACTGCTCTGCAATTCCACCTTTATTATCTATCAAATATCTGCTTATGTACAGTTATATTTCTAGATTATCTATTCTAGGTCTTTGGTCTATTCATCTCTCCAGACTATTTTAATAAAATAGCTTTATAACAAGTCCTGATATTGGATGGGGTGAATGCTTTATTTTTCCCTCTCTTCTTCAAAACTGCCTTAGCTAGCATTGATTTCTAACAAATTTTACAAGTTATCTTGCCTTATTTACACAAGAAATCCTGAGGATTTTGAGTGAGATTTTATTGAATCCATAAAAGATGTCTGGGAGGATCGACGCCTGGTCCCTGGGATTCTTAATGATGGTGACATTGTTTCTGTAAAGTAGAATGTTGCAAATCTCAGAAGCTGGATAATTGCTGTGCTACATCCTTGTTACATGTAAGGCTAGCACACCATTCAGAAAGACATACCACTGATCAGTGGCCTTAATGTTTAATATTTACAGATATAGGAAACCCTTCTTGTTCTTGAGCCATTCCCTATGTCACCAAGGCCACATTATCATCTGGCAGTGGTGGAAGTCACGTTAACACCTTGCTATAGGGGAGCCCAATATCAAGGTATCAGGTAGATGGCCAAAGTATGACTTGGAACTTCGATGAACTCCCTCTAATTCCTTCTACCAAGTGCAGAAACAACTGATGGCTGTCCATGAAGTAAAGTGAGGAAGTCACTGAGTGAGAGAGAGCAAAAGACATTTTCTGAGCAGATGCCATATACACTAAGGTAGTTGTTTAGTGCTCAACCCATAATCCCACATGAGGTTTCCGTCCCACATTCAGGCTGAAACATCCAGAGGTCAAGTTTATATAGTTGATCCAATGCTTCTGGTTTTATGGCCAAGCTGTACCAGTAGACTCAGCTTCTAGGAATTTGGAATTGGATCTCAGAGAGACTGAGTTGGTTAGAATCCATGAACAAGGATTCTAAAAAAGACATGAAAATAAGATGAGTCACACTCAAGTTGAGTACTTAGTATTAAGATCTAATAATTCTGATTGTGAGAGTCCCAGGCACTATACTTGATGGTAGCAATTGGTTGTTACCTGGTGGTAGTAATTACCATTCTGAATACTTTCAAATATTTCCTGAACCACATGAGATGTGTATCTTTATAATAACACCTCACTTCTCAATCCCCTCAATCTGTTCACAGGTTTTACTTGAGAAAGATCAAATAGTTTCCAGTACCTTGCCACTGTACAATTCTTGTAAATTAGACATTATTAATATTTGTGAGATGAAGAAACAAGCTCAGAGAGGTTAAATAGGTTGTGAGAAGTCCCACGACTAGGAAGAGGCATGGCTAAGACACGACATAAAAGAATATTCATGTTAGGAGCCATTATTTTTCAAAAGAAATGAGCATTGGTAATGATGTCCATTGATAATGATTCATTTTTTAAAATTAAACTTTCATTGACCTCAGAAAATACTTATGAATTGCAGTTTACTAGCCAAGCGTTTCGTGTTTCCTTTCTAAAGACCTGACAGCTGCAGTTGCTGCCCCATTTGCTTTCCGTGTATATCCCCCCATCCCTGCGCTCCCCATCTCTATGGGGCAGACTTTGGCCAGGTGAGTGCTTCCACCCCTTAAAGTGAAGCAAATTATTATCTTTGCAGGTGAAGTAAGAAACCTATACTAGTACAGGTTTGAATCAGTCTTCAGAAGCCACTTCCTGTACAGATTTGTATAGATATGGTTTATCTCTAATTTAATTATGCTTCTGTAGGGGATCATGCTTTAATTTTAGAATTCCTTGGGATTGGTTGCAATTTTATGACTGCCTTAAGCCTTTCTCAAAGGCATAATTTTTATAAAGCAATCAAGTGTAAACATTAGGTAGGGCCGGAGGTCATTCATCTTCTCTCCTTTCTGCAAGCAGAGCTTTTGCAGAGTGTTCAGCGCTGTGGGGGCGTACATGAAACCATTTCCTTTTACTGCTGGCACCGCTTCTCCTATCAGACTGTCCATTAATTATGCCAATTACATTTTGAATGGTACTAGCATATGCAAAGGGTAAAATATGAATCAGTGTATAATTTCAGTACTTGATTTTGTCCAGAATTTTATATCCCTTGGGGGTTATTTCTGCTTAAAAACAAAGTATCTATAAAAATTATCTGTAATGTTTTTTCTTTTCTTTCTAGTCACATACATTGAATGCATCAGAAGTGGCACTCATGCAGAGCTTAATGGAATCTTTTATGTTAAAAAAGATGTGATAGTAACCAGAGTTTAAATAATAAAACAAATAATCCATACGTAAAATAAGAGCATTTTCAACATAAATGTTGAGTTTGACATAGAATAAAATGGATACTCACATATCCACAATCCAACTTAAAAAATAGAACATCACAATAACTTGAAGCCCCTCCATGCCTCTGCCAGGTTGCATTCTTCTGTAGTGACCTAGAAGTAACCATCACGCTGATGGGGAATTGTGCACCCATTTGTCAGAAGACAAAACTACAACAAACTTAGTTTAAAGATCTTAATTGGTCTCGAACTCCTGACCTCTTACAGACATTGGCTTAGGCAAAGAATTTATGAAGAAGACCCCAAAGGCAATCACAGCAACAATAAAAATAAATAAATGGGATCTGATCAAATTAAAAAGCTTCTACACAGCCAAGAAAACTATTACGACAGCAAACAGACAACCTACAGAATGGGAGAAAATATTTGCATATTACATATCTGATAAAAGGCTTATAGCTAGAATCTATATAGAACTCAGGAAAATTAGCAAGAAAAAAAAATCAAACAGCCCTATCAAAAAGTGGGAAAAGGACATGAATACAAATGTTTCAAAAGAAGACAGACTAATGGCCAAGAAACATATGAAAGAAATGTTCAACATTTCTAATGATCAGGGAAATGCAAATCAAAACCACAATGAGATATCACTTAACTCCAGTGATAACGGCTTTTAACTAAAAGTCCCAAAACAATAAATGTTGGCCGGGATGCAGAGAGATAGGAACACTCATACACTGCTGGTGGGACTACAAACTAGTACAACCTCTGTGGAAAGTAATATGGAGATACCTCAAAGAGCTACAAGTAGAATTACCATTTGATCCAGCAATCTCATTGCTGGGCATCTACCCAAAGGAACAAAAGGCATTCTATAAAAAAGACATCTGCATTAAAATGTTTACAGCAGTACAATTCATAATTGCAAAGATGTGGAAACAATCCAAGTACCCATCAACACATGAGTGGATTAATAAATTGTGGTATATGTAAACCATGGAATTCTACTCAGCCGCACAAAAAAATGGTGATATGGCACCTCTTGTATTATCCTGGATAGAGTTGGAGCCCATTCTACTAAGTGAAATATCACAAGAATGGAAAAACAAGCA
>CAUYRT010089271.1:0-18197 GCA_963574885.1 Lepilemur ruficaudatus | reverse complement strand
CTGTTGCCTGGGCTAGAGTGCTGTGGCATCAGCCTAGCTCACAGCAACCTCAAATTCCTAGGCTCAAGCAATCCTCCTGCCTCAGCCTCCTGAGTAGCTGGGATTACAGGTGCATACCACCATGCCCGGCTAATTTTTTCTGTTTTTGGTAGAGACAGGGTCTTGCTCTTGCTCAGGCTTGGTCTCGAACTTCTAAGCTCAAACGATCCGCCCGCCTTGGCCCCCCAGAGCGCTAGGATTACAGACGTGAGCCACCATACCCAGCCCAAGTCAAAGGAATTTTACAGGATATGTATATATCTACTGCCTTTCAACATTTTACTATGCTTGCTGTATCACATACCATTTACCTATCCCTCAGCAAAGGGGTCAGCACACTTTTCTCCAAAGAGCCAAATAGTAAATATTTCTCACATAACTACTCAACTCTGCCTTTGTAGCCGAAACTAGCCATAAATAATACATCAATGAAAGGGTGGCTGCGCACGGTGGCTCTACACCTGTAACCCTAGCACTTTGAGAGGCCAAGACAAAAGAATTGCTTTAAGGCCAGAAGTTTGAAACTGGCCTGGGCAACATAGCAAGACCCTGTGCTACAAAAAAAAGAAAGAAAGAAATTAAGAAAATTTACCTGGACATGGTGTCGTATACCTGTTATCCCAGCTACTTCGGAGGCTGAAGCAGGAGGATCACTTGAGCCTAGGAGTTTGAGGTTGCAGTAAGCCATAATGATGCCACACTGCACTCCAGTCTGGACAACAGTGTGAGACCCTGCTTCAAACAAGAAAACCAAAAAAACACACACAAGAAATAGGGTGTGGCCGTGTTCCAGTAAAATATTCTTTATAAAAATAGGCGGCAGTTTGCTGGCCTCTGCAGTAACCCATCTTACTTTTCAGGAGTGCTTTTCAGAGTAAATTTCGGATATCAGTATATTTTCCCCTAAATACTTTGACATGCATATCATGAACTAGAGTTCAATATTTGTTTATAGTTTTTCAGTGTAAAGCATACATATAGTGAAATGCACAAGTCTTTTTAAAAATTTTTTGGAGAAAGAGTCTTGCTGTGTTGCGCAGGCTGACCTTGAACTCCTGGGCTCAAGCTAATCCTCTTGAGCAGCTGAGACTACAGGCAGGCACCACCTCACCTGATTAAATGCCTAATTCTTAAGTGTGCATTAGCTAAGATTTTTTTTTTCTTTGAGGCAGAGTCTCCCTCTGTTGCCCAGGCTAGAATGCCATGGCGTCAGTCTAGCTCACAGCAACCTCAAACTCCTGGGCTCAGGCGATCCTCCTACCTCAGCCTCCCTAGTAGCTGGGACTACAGGCATGCGCCACCATGCCTGGCTAATTTTTTCTATATATTTTTAGTTGGCCAATTAATTTCTTTCTATTTTTAGTAGAGACAGGGTCTCGTTCTTGCTGAGGCTTGTTTCGAACTCCTGACCTTGAGTGATCCTCCCGCCTCTGCTTCCCAGAGTGCTAGAATTACCATGGCCAGCATCAGCTAAGATTTGAGAAATGCATACACTTAAGTAACCCAGAACCCTACCAAAATAGAGAACATATACCAAAAATATACCCTAATGCTTCTTGATCAATTATTGCCCTCCTCCCTCCAGAGGTAACTACTGTTTTGATTTATTCTGTAATAGATTAGTTTTGTCTGTTCTAGAATTTCCCATTAATATAAATGAAATTGTGCAATATATACTCTTGCATGAGGCTACTTTCACTTGGCACAATGTTTTTGAAGTTCATCTATGTTGTTGCCTGTACCAGTTCATTCCTTTTTCTTTTTACATTTTATTTTGGACAAATTTTATTTTATTATTTATTTAGTTTATTTTTGAAGATGGAATCTTGCTCTTGTAGCCAGGCTTGAGTGCAGTGGCACAATCATAGCTCACTGCAGCTATGATCCCACATTGCATTTAGTTGTTATTTCTTCTTAGTTTCCTCTAATCTATGTAATTTTCAGTTCTTCCTAATCTTTCATGATCTTGATAATGAGGAATACTCATAGTTATTCTGTAGAATGTCCCTTAATTTGATATCGTCTGATATTCTTCATGATTTTGGAATATGGTTATACATTTTTGGCCAGACTACTTACAGAAATTATAGTGAGTCCTTTCCAGAGCATCACATCAAGGGGTCATACTGATGTCAGTATGTCTTATTGCCAGTGGTGTTAGTTCATTCCCTTTTATTGCTTAGCAGTATTTCATTGTACAAAAATACCAATTTATTCATTTTTCTGTTAATAAATACCTGGTCTGCTAGTTTTTAACTATTATGAATAATACTATGAATATTTTGTACAAGTCTTTTTTTGAACATTTTTTTGCATTTCTCTTGGGTAAAATACCTGAGGGCAAAATTGCTGAGTTGTAGGATAGATATATGTTTGATTTTGCAAAAAATCTATCAGATCTTTTTCAAAGTGGTTGTACCATTTTTCTTTTTTCTTTTCCTTTTCTTTGTTTGTTTGTTTGTTTGTTTCTTTCTTTCTTTCTTTCTTTTGAGACAGGGTCTTGCTCTGTCACACTGGTTGGAGTATAGTGGTGTCATCATAGCTCACTGCAATCTCAAACTCCTGGGCTTAAACGATCCTCTTACCTCAGCCCCCCAAGTAGCTGGTACTACAGGCCCATACCACAAAACCCAGCTAATTTTTCTATTTTTAGTAGAGACAGTGTCTCACTGTTGCTCAGGCTGGTCTCCAGCTCTTGAGCTCTAGTGATCCTTCTGCCTCGACCTCCCAGAGTGCTAGGATTACAGGCATGAGCCACTGCACCCAGCTGGTTGTACCAGTTTTCATTCCTACCAATAATGTATGAGATTTCCAGTTATCCACATTTTTACCAACATGTCAGTCTTTTTAAATTTTAGCCAGTCTGGTTAGTGTATTTGTTTCAAATTTTAAAATTTCTTTTATTTTTTTCTTTTTTTGAGATAGGGTCTCACTCTGTCACCCCAGGTAGAGTGCAGTGGCATCATTATGGCTCATTGCAACCTCAAACTCCTGGGCTCAGGTGGTCTTCCTTCCTCAGCCTCCCAAGTAGCTGGGACTACAGGCACAAGCCAGGCTAATTTTTTCTATTTTTAGTAGAGATGGGGTCTCACTCTTGCTCAGGGTGGTCTCAAACTCCTGACTGAGCTCAAGTGATCCTCCCGCTCCCACCTCCCAGAGTGCTAGGATTTTAGGCATGAGCCACCGTGTTTAAGTTTTCAAATTTACAGAACATTGAAAAGAGTAGTACTATGAATACTCCTTATACCCTTTACCTATATTAATCAGTTGTTAACATTTTCCCACATTTACTTTCTCTTGTGCATGTAAGTTTGTATACAGGGAGAGAGAAGAGAGAGAGAAGAGAAAGAAGTATATAAGAACTGCTTTTTTTTTTAGGCATGAGCCACCGCACCCGGCCAAAAACTGCTTTTTATTCTGAGCCATTTATGAATATGTTTAAGACATTATAGCTCTTCACCACTAAATACTTGAGGGTGTATTTTCTAAGAACAAAGATATTCTCTTATTTTAACCCAAAATTATTAATAAACCGAAGAAATTTAACATTGGTATAATAATATCATGTAAAAACATTCCATATTTAAATTTTTCCTATTTTCCCTTTACTGTTCTGTAGCTTTTTGTTCTGTTTTTTAATACAGAATCACATATAGTAAGTCCTCACTTAACATTGTCGATAGGCTTGGAAAGTGGCTTTAGGCAAAACAACCTGTAACAAACTAACTTGTTTTTTCTCATCAATGTTATAACAAAATGATGTTATTTGAGGACAGTTTCTGAGAACCTATTGACCATGGTAAGTAATAATGTATTTCATTTGGTTGTCATGGTGTTATTTTAGTCCCCTGTAACCTAGAATGCTCCCCTTCCCCCCACCATATTTTATATCTCATGATACATGTTTTTGAAGAGTCCACGCTAGAAGAAGAAAAGGTACTCAGAGCAAGAGGCTTCCAACAGTCACCCCATAGGTCAAGTACACACTTGTGTGTGTTTGGTCTGTCCTGTATGTGAAAATTTTATTTTATTGCCAGTGTTCTGATAGATTTCTGGCAATACTAGGCTCACATTCCACATGAATGTGGATGGCATGTGAGTCGTAAGCCATCCCTTTTAGTATTTGTCAGCTTGTACGATATTGAATACACATGGAACTAAAATGCTTTTTGGTGATATTCAGTTATCTTAGGTAACACAATCAATCTGACAGAATATTAAATCACATGGAATTGTGCAGCAATAAAATTATTCCCTTGCCAAGTCTTTACTATACATTCCTCCAAAGCGAAATTCTCTTTCTGAAATAAAGCTGGCATTCTTTATTGCCCCTCAACAGTCACTGATCTCCCCATCTGACAGGAGGATACTGGCCTCTGGCTGAGACCATCGTTTTGTTAGAATTTAGTAGTATTGTTTTCTAATTATTAGTACAATTATTAATATCTTCTGGTTATGGCAGGTAATGTTGGTAAGTAATTGTATGTGTTATATATAAATGAAACAATATTAGCTATCTAATATTGTTTAATAGCTCTAATTAATTGAGCACCTGTCATTTAAAAAATATTTCCCTTAGATTTTTCTTCTTTGATCATAAAAATTAAGGAGCTAAAACTTTATTATACCCTTTAAAAAAAAATTTTTTTTTTTTGAGACAAGGTCTTACTGTGTTGCCCAAGCTGTTCTAGAACTCCTAGCCTCAAGCAGTCCTCTTGAGTAGCTGGGATTATAGGCATGTGCCATTGCATTTAGCCCTTCTTACATGTGAAGGAACAGAAGCTCAGTGAGGTTAAGTGATATGTTTGGCTAGCCAGAGGCAGTTGTGCAGCTGGATGAGATAACCTCCAAGGCCATCACAGCCCTTTAGATTTGATGATCCTGTTAAGGTCAACACCTATAGGAAGTAGGAAGATGGCAGCACGTGACTTTACACATGACATACTGGAGCTATCAAGACAGGTGACAGTTATGTGGGTGTGGCTGAGAGAATACGAACCATGATTTAAATAATGTATTTTTTAATTTAAAAAAAAATAAATGATTTTTTTTTGTAAATTGTGAAACACTTTTTCAAAACAGTGCTCCCTCAGAACACTTGGCAGTTGTGCTCTCTGCTGGGATACATGTAGGTACAAAGCTGAATGGTGCCAGTAAAGCATTTGTTTCAGATAGCCTCTAACTTTCTGAACAGTCCGGTGTGGGAACAATCTGGTGTGAGGGCTTCTGTTATATGGTGACAAATCAACATAAGCATAGTCATTGCCTTTTTTTTAGCAAATGTAAAAGCAATCTTTTCTCCTTATGTATACCCTGCAGGAACAGCTTTCTCAAGTCCTTGATGCCATGTTTGAAAGGATAGTCAAAGTTGACGAGCATGTCATTGACCAAGGAGATGATGGAGACAACTTTTATGTCATAGAACGGTAGGAGATGGAGCTTTGCAATTGTGTGGCTGTACTTAATTGGATTCATGATTGAGAGGAGATGCTTTCCCCTATGCTGTTTTCAGCCCAGAGAGGCCTAAGCCAGGTGAACAAGCTTCCCTAAGCCTTGTGAGGGTCCACAGCCTGCCCCCTCTCCCTGTTGCTTTCCTGAGTCCTCAAGGCAACTCATATTTGAGGAACCACCGTCTACAATAGAAAATCTCCTTTCCAGTTAGAGGAGGAATACAAGGCATGCTCTGTAAACATGATGTTATTTGCCAGCGTTCAAGTAAATTGATTCCCTAAAGAATAGCCATAGCACTATATTCTTGTTTGGATCTTTGAACTCCAGCCTGATTTTACACATAAATACAGTGTCCTGACCTCCAACCTCCTAGTCCCCTCTGGCTCTGTTCCAGGTATAAACCGTGTTGGGAAAAATGAAATATTTGGGTTTGATCTTCTCACCCTACTAAGTCCTAACCTCTTGAGCTATTAGTATCCTCTTCAACTTGGGCTGGGTCCTTCTGATCTCCCTTCAGTCCTGACAGGAACACCTTTACCAGAGTTTAAGGTGTTGCTTTACCAATTATCTTCGATTAATTTAAAAATTTTTTTCTTTTGAAGTAATTTCAGAGTTATAGAAAAGTTGTACAAATAGTGCAAAAACTTCTCATCATCACAGGTTCCCCAGCTTAATGTTCTCCTTTGCCTTATCAAGTTGTTTGAGAATAAGTTGCAGATATAATGCCCCTTAATTGGGCCAGGTACAGTGGCTCATGCCTGTAATCCTAGCACTCTGGGAGGCCAAGGGGGGAGGATGGCTTGAGATCAGGAGTTCGAGACCAGCTTGAGCAAGAGTGAGACCCCATCTCTACTAAAAATAGAAAAATTAGCTGGATGTGGTGGTGCATGCCCATTGTCCCAGCTACTCAGGAGGCTGAGGCAGGAGGATCACTTGAACCCAGGAGTTTGAGGTTTCAGTGAGCTCAGATAATGCCATTGCACTCTAGCCAGGGCAACAGAGCAAGACCCTGTCTCCAAAAAAAAAAAAAGCCCCTTTATCTCTGAATACCTCAGTGTGCATTGCCTGAAAGTAAGAACGTTTTCTCACTTATGTACAGAACAATTATAAAAATCACAAAGTAATATTTATACAATACTGCATCCAATATACAGACCTTATTCAGATTTTTCCAATTTTTCTGGAGTTTTTTTGTTTGTTTGTTTTTGTTTTCTTTTTAGAGACAGAGTCTTGCTCTCGCTCTGCTGCCCAGAATGGAATGCAGTGGTACAATTATATGTCATTGCAGCCTTGAACTCCTGGGCTCAGGTGATCCTCTTGCCTCAACCTCTAGAGTAGCCAGGACGATAAGTGCCTCCCGCCACACCCAGCTGATTTTCTTATTTTTTGTGGAGATGGGGTCTTGCGTTGTTACCTAGGCGAGTCTTGAACTCGTGGCCTCAAGTGATCCTCCCCTTCAACCTCCCAAAGTGCTGGGATTAAATGTGTGCCACCACACTTGGCCGTGTTCCCCTGATTTTTGAGATTCTTTTAATCTCCATCAAGTAGCTGTAGTAGATTCAGTTGGTCTCCTTTTTTGTTTTTGTTTTTTTGGGTTTTTTTTTTTTTTTTAAGACAGAGTCTCACTGTATTGCCCAGGCTAGAGTGAGTGCCATGGTGTCAGCCTAGCTCACAGCAACCTCAAACTCCCGGGCTCAAGCAATCCTACTGCCTCAGCCTCCCAAGTAACTGGAACTACCGACATGTGCCATCATGCCCGGCTAATTTTTTCTGTATATTTTTAGTTGTCCAGCTAATTTCTTTCTATTTTTAGTAGAGACAGGGTCTCACTCTTGCTCAGGCTGGTCTTGAACTCCTGACCTTGAGTGAGCCTCCCGCCTTGGCCTCCCAGAGCGCTAGGATTACAGGCATGAGCCACCACGCCCGGCCAACGATTTTTTAAAAAAATTCTCCCACTATTTAGAGGAGGACCTGAATGGGACAGGTCAAAAGAGATTCTCTGCAGTGCTGCTGCCTGAAATGGTTTGTATCACTCCCAAAGTTATAGTTAGTGACACCTGTAGGAGAGTATAGTTAGTGACATCTGAAGGAGAGACTAAAAACACTTCAACGTATTTACTCTGAATTCCGTGTTTCCCACTCATGGCTTTATTACTTCTACCTTGTCTACCAGACCTAGTACAGGTTAGCCTCCCTATTGAATGGTGAGCTCCCCTGAGAGCAGGATTGATGTCACATAACTGATACTTGAGTGATTGGTTTTATTCACTTCTTTTAAAAGATGATACTTAGTGATTTTATCGGACAAGTAGATGATCTTTATAGGAAATTTAGAATATAAAATATTAAAAACAGGATAGAAAGCAGTTTAGACATAATTTCATTTCTGTAGCGTACCTATCCTTCTGTTGTTTTTTTTTTTCCATGCTTTACTGTTGAGGTCAGACTCCTCTCCCAAAATTTGGTTCAGATGTCAAGACTGATGATACTACATATACACAAAAAGGGTATGAAGTGATTTATTACTCACATAATGAGGCTTTTAGGGAGACCAGGGAAGTCTCCCAAGCAGGTCCAAAAATGACTTGAGACAGTGGGGAGGGGTGACTGGCTTATGATTTTAGGGTGGTTAGAAGGTGGGGCTGAATCAAGGTACTGTTACACATGGGCTGGCATTTGTATTGTTTGAATTCCCTGTCAGCATCTAAGGAGGGAGCACCCAGGCTTTCTTATCAGCTTGCCCAAACATGGGGCAGAAGAGGAAGGGTGAGTGGAGTGATAGGGTTTGATGTTTGATTATTGATAGCTTTCAAGCTGTCAATAATCAAACATCAAAAATGGAGTTGAGACCAGGCAATGTGGCTCATACCTGTAACCCAGCACTTTGGGAGGCTGAGGCGGGAGGGTCACTTGAGACCAGGAGTTTGAGAACAGCCTGGGCAACATAGACTCCATCTCTACAAAAAATTTAAAAAATAGAAGAGCTATTCAGGAGGCTAAGGCAAGAGGATTGCTTGATGCCAGGAGTCCTAGGCCTCAGTGAACTGTGTTCCCATCACTGCACTCTAGTTTGGGTGACAGAGTGAGACCCTGTCTCTTAAAAGATAAAAATTTTTTAAAATAAAATATTATGGTTGCTGCAACTTCCAGGAGTAGCTTATACACCTGATGTGGGAGCTGTGGGGCCCAGATACTGTGCTTGAAGTAGTGGGTACACCAACATGTCCCATGGTTCCAGCGCTGATTTTGACTGCCACAGTACCATTTTTTTTTTTTTTACCTGAGGACTGACTCTACTAAGTCAAATATGTTTTTAAAGCTATTAACCAGGATGGCCTTACATCAGTAGCTATCAGAGGAAAAGACTATGCAGTAATTGTCACACAGAAGAAAGTACCTGATAAGTTATTGGATTCCAGCACAGTGACTCACTTATTCAAGATAACCAAAAACATTGGCTGTATGATGATAGGAATGACAGTTGACAGCAGATCCCAGGTACAGAGGGCACACTATGAGGCAGCTAATTAGAAATACAAGTATGGCTATGAGATTCCTGTGAACATGCTGTATAAAAGAATTGCCAACATTTCTCAAGTCTACACACAGAATGCTGAAATGAGGCCTCTTGGTTGTTGTATGATTTTAATTGGTAGAGAAGAAGAACAGGGCCCTCACGTGTACAAGTGCAATCCTGTAGGTTACTACTATGTGTTTAAAGCCACTGCAGCAGGAGTGAAACAAACTGAGTCAACCAGCTTCCCTGAAAAAAAAGTGAAGAAATTTGACTGGACATTTGAACAGACAGTGGGAACTGTGATTACATGCCTGTCTACTGTTTAATTGATTGATTTCAAACTTTCAGAAATAGAAGTTGGAGTAGTTACAGTTGAAAATCCTATATTCAGGATTCTTGCAGAAGTAGAGATTGATGCTCACCTTGTTGCTTTAGCAGAGAGAGATTAAACGTTGTTAGTTTACCAAATCCATAACACCACTTTCCTGCATGTTTGGCAGCAGCAAACCAACGTTATGGAGGCCGCTGGATTGAGAAAGGAACCTCTCCCACTCCTCATACTGCTGTGAAGTGGTTAGGACTCTCTATAAATCAAAACAATCCTTTTGCAAATAAAATACTCCTGTTAACCATCTCTACAGTTAAATCTTTTGCAATACCTTTGATTATATTATCTCTTTAGGATGGAATTGCTGTGTCAAAGGGTCTTTTTAAGGCATTTGCTATATGTTTTTAATTATCTTGTGGAAACTTCGAAAAGTTTGTTTACCTGAGTGATGTGTTGCGTGCCTATTTCTCCAAATGCTTGTCATTTCTGAATATTTTTTCTTAGCAATCATTACCAATCAATAGGTAGAAAAGTATATTATATGCTTTATTTTAATTATTTATACCCTAATTTTCAACAGAATATCAAAGAAAACCCATTCAGTCATTTCAATACCTACAGCAAAGCATTTGACAAAATTGAGCACCTCTTTGCAATACAAATGCTTAGCAAACTAGCAAGAAAAGGGACTTTCCCCATCTTGACTAAAGACATTTATAAAAAAAATCTATAGACTGGGTATGACAGTTTACACCTGTAATCTCAGCACGTTGCAGGGCTGAAGCAGGAGGATTACTTGAGGTCAGGAGTTCAAGACTAGCCTGAGCAACATCAGAGTGAGACCCCATCTTTACAAAAAAAATTTTAAAAATTAGCTGCATATGGTGGCACACACCTATAGTCCTAGCTAGCTACTCAGGAGGCTGAGGCAGGAGGATCACTTGAGCCCAGGAATTAGAGGTTACAGTGAGCTATGATCATACCACTGCACTTTAGCCTGGGTGACAGAGTGAGACCCTATCTCAAAAAAACAAAATTTACAGCTGATATTGTACTTAATGGTGAAAGACTGAGTGTTTTCCCCTTAAGATCAAGAATAAGACAAGGATGTCTGCACTCACTACTTCCACTCAATATTGTACTGGAGGTTCTATTTAATGCAGTAAGGCAAAGAAATGGAAGGGAGAGAGGGAGGAAGGGAAAGATGAGAAAAAGGGAGGGAGGCAAGGAAAGAAGGAAGAAAGGAAAGGCAAGGTCATAGCATAGAAAGTCAATGTACAAAAATCTGTTGCTTGGTTTTTTGTTGTTTTTTTTTTTAAACACAGGGTCTCCCTCCTTTGCCTGGGCCAGAGTGCAGTGGCACAATCATAGCTCGAGGTCCTGGGCTCAAGTGATCCTCCCACCTCAGCATCCCAAGTAGCTGGGACTATAGCTGCACAACACCATGCCTGGCTAAAAAAAATTTTTTAAGAGATGGGGTCTCACTCTATTGCTCAGGTTTCAAACTCCTGAGCTCAAGTGATCCTTCCACCTTTGCTTCCCAAATTGAGGGCATTTTTATATACTAGCAAAATTCTGTTGGAAATCTCCTATGACAATGTTTTATATGTACCTGCCAGTTCTTATATTAATTATCAGATGTAATTAATGAAATTGTTTCTTGTCATTCTTCCAGGGGAACCTATGACATTTTAGTAACAAAAGATAATCAAACCCGCTGTGTTGGTCAGTATGACAACCGTGGCAGTTTTGGAGAACTAGCTCTGATGTACAACACCCCAAGAGCTGCTACCATTGTTGCCACCTCAGAAGGCTCTCTTTGGGGACTGGTGAGTGAGAGAAACAGTTCCCCTTGTGTGGCACAGTTTTAATTCCCCTTATTTCTGGGTCTCTGTCTTTGGGCTGTTGGTTCACAATATATGTTATAGCCAGTTATCTGAAAGACATTGTGGAAGATCTTGTGCACATGTATTTTTCCATTTCCCTAAAATCTGTCAGTGAACCATTTACTCCAAGTTACAGGGATAAGGTTGGGTCTTCTGCCCTTACTGTAGTATACAGCTCTTACTACATTTTCTGTTGATGTTTTTATCAGACAAGTGAAGAGAGAGGTGATAAAAAGAAGCAGCCCAGAAAAACAAGTATCATTGAAAGCTCTGCCAACAGTGTTGTCCATCTCTAGATATCCCAGGACCAACTTTTCTCTGTGTTTAGCTATTCACTTGTTCATTGATCTATGCCAGTTTCCATGAAAGGACCCTTTACTGTGACATATTGATGACATACTTAAATTGAGAGTGCTCCTAAAAGATAAGGCATACAGTGGCTTAAGAATATGGCCAGGCACAGTGGCTCACACCTGTAATCCTAGCACTCTGGGAGGCCGAGGTGGGAGGATTGCTTGAGGCCAGGAGTTTGAGACCATCCTTAGCAAGAGCGAAACGCTGTCTCTACCAAAAATAGAAAAATTAGTCAGGCATAGTGGTGTGTGCCTGTAGTCCCAGCTACTCAGCAGGCCAAGGCAGGAGAATTGCTTGAGCCTAGTAGTTTCAGGTTGCAGTGAGCTGTAATGACACCACTGCACTCTGGCCCAGGTGACCGAGCAAGACTCTATCTCAAAAAAAAAAAAAAAAAAAAAACACACACACATTAGTGCCAATTACTGGTTCAGGCAAGATGGAATGTCCCCATTTCTCACTAGTCTTCCCTCTTAAAACTAAAAAAAACTATGGACATTATACAGTAAGCAAACAGAAAGACCCTGAAAGGTAGAAAAAAAAAGACAGACTGTCTAGGGCTATTGGAAGTTGAGGAAGGACATGACAGTGAGTTCCCTGGGTTTTCTTATTGCTTTCCATGTATCCCAGATGGGGTGCTGGAAAAGCCTGCAACCAAGATCTGCCAGTAGGTACATATAGAAACAGCCCCAAGAAAAGCCTGCTCCTTCTAGCCAAAGGACTAGGAAAATAGCAGCCTAGCAGAACCAAAAACGTCTTTTGATAATATCAGTTCTACTTTAACCAAATACCAAAGGAGAAACTGCTTCTACCTTCCCATAGTATCACTGGGCTAAGCAGGAAGCTGGACTTCCAACCCTACCCAGCAGCAAAGAGGCAAAATGAGGTGTACATGGTATTACTATAACACACCCTGCTTTCCCTGCTAGGATAGTATCAGTGAGGCCCAGAAGGGAGATGAACATGCACCCTGTACCTACTCACTGTACCTAAACAGGGTGAGTGCCTATAAAAATCATTTTGCAACATATCCAAAATGTCTAGGGTACAATCAAAAATCATTTATCATACCATGAACAAGGAAATTCTCAATTTGAATAAGAAAAGATAGTCAACAGATACCAATACCAAGATGACACAGATACTAGAATTAGCTGACAAAGGTTTTAAAGTAGCCATTGTAAAGATGCTTCAACAAGCAATTGTGTTAAAAAAAAAAAAAAACAAGCAATTGTGATTGCACTTGAAACATAAAAAAAGGTCTCATCAGAGAAATAGAAGATAGAATAGCCAAATGGAAACTTTAGAACTGGAAAATGTGATAACCAAAATAAAAACTCATTGAAGCTGGGCACAGTGGCTCATGCCTGTAATCTTAGCACTTTGGGAGGCTGAAGTGAGAGGATCACTTGAAGCCAGAAGTTTAAGACCAGCCTGGCAACTGGCAACATAGCAAGACCCTGTCTTTACAAAGAAAAGGAAAAAAAAAAATCCCAGCCATGTGTGGTGGTGTGCACCTGTAGCCCTAGGTAATTTGGGAGGCTGAGGTAAGAGAACCCCTTGAGCCCAGGAGTTTGAGGTTAAAGGGTACTATGATCACACCACTGCATTTCAGTGTGGGTGACCAAGCAAAATCCTGTCTCTTAGGGGAAAAAAAAAAAAGACCTCATTGAATGGGCTCAGTAGCAGAATGAATATGACAGAGAAAAGAATTAGTGAACTTGAAGATAGACCAATAAAATTACTCAGTCTGAACAACAGAGAGAATATAAACTGAAATGAAATGAATGGAGCCTGTGGGACAGTAATGAAAGATTTATATCATCAGAGTTGTAGGACAGGAGAAAGAATGTGGAGCTAAAAAATGATTTGAAAAAATAGTGACTCAAAATTCCCAAATTTGGTGAAAGATATAAACTTACAGATTCAAAAAGCTAATTGAACCCCAAGCAGGATAAACGCAAAGAAATCTGTTCCAAGATACATCATAGGCAAACTTCAGAAAACTAAAGACAGAAAAAATCTTGAAAGGAATTAGAGAGAAACAATGCATTACCTGTAAGGGAACAACAATTTGAATGACAGGGAACTGCCTATCTGTAGATGCTAAAAGTGGCACAGCATTCTTCAAGTGCTGAAAGAAAAGAACTGTCAATCACAATTCTATATCTCATGGAATGAGGACATTCTCAGATGAAAGAAAACTAAGAGACTTTGTCACTAGCAGGCTTACTCTAAAAGAATGGCTAACAGAATTTCTTCAAACAGAAAAATTATAAAAGAAGGAAATCTGGAACATGAAGAATGAAAAAAACACCACTAAGTGAAGTATCCCAAGAATGAAAAATTAAGCACCACATGTACTCACCATCAAATTGATTTTAACTGATCAACACCTAAGTGCACATATAGGAGTAACATTCATCGGGCGTCGGGCAGATGGGAGGGGGTAGGGGGGATGGGTATATACATACATAATGAGTGCAATGCGCACCGTCTGGGGGATGGACACGCTTGAAGCTCTGACTGGGAGGGGGTGGAGGGAGGGGCAAGGGAAATATATGTAACCTAAACATTTGTACCCCCATAATATGCTGAAATTTAAAAATGTGAAAAAAAAATGAAGAAAACAACAGAGTAAATGTGAGTAAATATCAAAGACTATCCCTGCCTTGAATTTTCTAAATTATTTTAGATGGTTGAAGCAAGAATTATGGAATTATAACATCTCTGATGTGGTTCTCAATGTGTATAGTAGATTTTTTCTTTTTTTTTTTCTTAGAGACAGAGTCTTGCTCTGTTGCCCAGGCCAGAGTGCCATGGCATCAGCCTAGCTCACAGCAACCTCAAACTCCTGGGCTCAAGCGATCCTCCTGCCTCAGCCTCCTGAGTAGCTGGGACTACAGGCGTTTGCCACCACTCCTAGTTGTCTAGCTAATTTCTTTCTATTTTTAGTAGAGACAAGGTCTCTCTCTTGCTCAGGCTGGTCTCAAACTCCTGACCTCAAGCGATCCTCCTGCCTCGGCCTCCCAGAGTGCTAGGATTACAGGTGTGAGCCACCACACCTGGCCAAAGAAGAATTATTTAAGATAATTATATAAGATAATTATACTATAAAGGGGAGAGGGTCAAGGGATCTAAATGGAAGTAAAGGTGCTATCTATACTTTACTCAAAGTAGTAAGGTGTTGACACCAGTAGACTGATTAAATTACATTTGTATAATACCTAGAGAAACCACTAAAAAAATCTGTACAAAGAGATGTACGCAAAAGCTCTCTAAATTTGGCTAGGCACAGTGGCTCACACCTGTAATCCTAGCACTTTGGGAAGCCAAGGCGGGAGGATTGCTGGAGGCCAGGAATTCAAGATCAAAAACTCTCTAAATCAAACAGAATTCTGAGAAGGCTTCAGTAATCCATAAGGAGGCAGGAAAAGTGAACCAGAGGATAAAAAATAAAGGAAACAACAGAAAACATATAATAAAATGATAGACTTAAGCCCTAGTAGATGAATAGTTAGTATAAATATATTAATAGATGGTCTAAATATACCAATTAAAAGACTGGTAGAATGGATTTTTTAAAATGACCCAACTATATGCTATCTATATACTCAAATATAATGATGTTGAAAGTATAGGGTAGAAATACTAATAAGATACATTTTGCAAACATCAATCAAAAGAAAGCAGGACTGTCCCGCTGGGGCAGGGATTTAAAAAGAAAAAAATAGAAAGCAGTAGTGATTATGTTAATATCAGATAGATTAGATTTCAGAGCAAAGAAAATTATAAGGATGAAGAGGAACATTACATAATAATGAATCAATCTACCAAGAAGATATAGCAACCCTACATATGTGTACACCAAACAACAATTTGAAGTTTCTTTTTATTTTTTATTTTCTTTTTTTTTCAACATGGTGCATTCCCAGAGTTTGAAGTTATGTAAAGCAAAAACTAATGAAACTGAAAGGAGGAATAGACAAATTTCATAATTACAGATGATGCAGACTTTAACGTCCATCTCTCAACAAATTGATAGAACTGCTAGACAGAAAAGCAGCAAGGATAGAGAGAACTTAACGCCATTAATCAACAGAAGCTAACTGAAGTAGAACACTGCACACGACAACAGAATACACATCCTTTCAAGCTCACAGAACATGCACCAAAATAGACTATATCCTGGGATATAAAATAAAACTTAAATTTAAAAGAATTGAAATCAGTCCGAGTGTGCTCTCTAACCACAATAGAAAGAAACTAGAAATCAATAACAGCGTTGTCCAAACACTTAGATGTTAAAAACACATTCTTGAATAACTCAGTGGAAATTGAAAAAAAAAATATGTTGAACTGTAAAACTACCTGCCTTGTTGCTGGGATATGAGGAATAAGTAGATGGACATAAGAGAAGCAACTGCCTTAGTACCTGTCACAAGGTGGGTACTCACAGAATAGTCGCACCAGCTCCCCAAGACCATGGTTGCTGCTCAACACCCCTCCTTTCTGAGGCTTCCTTTCCTTAGAACCCTGTCCTGCCTTTTTTAACTTCCTAGCCTTGTCTTTTGCAGTCTTTTCTTCCTCTTCCTGCTTTCTTAAGTGAAGTCAATGGCCCATTAAGATGCCTTTGCTCTTCTGCTTCATTCACTTGCTTTGCAGACCGTAAATCACCCAAAGCTTTAGTACCACCTCCAGGAAAGTAACTCCCAGAAGGTCTTCTCCAGCCTCACTTCTTACTTGTGCTTTGCAGGCCTTGGAAATGGCTTCTGAGGCTGAAGCAGGGAGGACCTGGTATTGTCACTGAGTTGCTCTGAGTTGGATCTTACATTCCTGCTTTTACAGGGGGCAGCTGCCACATGGCTCTTATACTCAGTCTCTCCTCCTGCCCTCTCTTGCTTGAATGAAAAATCAATAGAAGCTTTCCTACGGAACTTCAGTCACAGGAGAGGGTAGCATTCCTTTTCTCTTTTGAACTTCAGAGCTGTTTGTTTGCCTCTGAACACTTGTTGCCTGTGGAAGTTTCCTCTTCATTGCTCCATTGGAAGCTCCCCAGAATCTTTTTCTTCCATTGATAACTCTGAGATTGAAGTAACATTAAACATTCAGTTGACCCAGTAACTCACATAGTCCTCTAATATTTGCTGTGGCCAGTTAATTAAACCATAGAAGTTCTTTTACACAGGCATTTACTAGAATTTTCATATTATTTCTTGTAGGACCGGGTGACTTTTAGAAGAATCATAGTGAAAAACAATGCAAAAAAGAGGAAGATGTTTGAATCATTTATTGAATCTGTGCCCCTCCTTAAGTCACTAGAGGTAAAAAGTCTGTTTGAATAAGAGTGTTTATGGGGATTGGGAAAAGCTATTAAAACTATTTTTTAATTATTAGGTTTTCAAATCATACCATTCTAACCCAGTTCTGTGTTGCCTAGATATTGTGACTTTCAGTTAAGGTCTTTTCCTTATAATTTGTCAGTATGTCCATTGTTTCAGGTATCAGAACGAATGAAGATTGTGGATGTAATAGGAGAGAAGATTTATAAGGATGGAGAGCGCATAATCACTCAGGTGAGCATGGGTCTTGCACAGCTCCTTTCCTGGAAATCACCACCTGAAGGACTAGCAACACTTGTCTCATAAAACTTCTGTGTCCTCCCACTGTTGAGAGCTCATGTTGGAAGGTAATAGGTCATACTTCCTGCAGAGTCCTCTGAAGCCCGTTGATGTCCATCCCACTGATGTATGCAGATCTCTTGCCTCCATTCCTTTTCCTTGGCTTTTAGTGTTTATTCTTTTAAATGTCATTTTCTTTTGACCATAAGTAAGCTTCATCCATTGCTGTTAAAACCTGAAGAAGGTTGGATGGTTGTACCCTCTACTTTCTCTATATTTGACACAAAGTCATCCTTTTTACTAATCCAACACAAATTGGAATACTCAGTCTTCAGTGATTAACCAGATTTGTAAGATGTCTAATATTTCCTTAGTGCCTTTTTCTCATGTTATTTTTGGATAATGTAAGGTCCAGTCATTGTAACAAGTATTATATAATAATTTTCTTTGTCCACTGTGTTTGCATTTTTAATTATATGTAAATAGTATTAGGGACTTTTCCTGGCATAAGCTTCTTTGCCTATGGTTCTGGTAAGAGCACTGGAAAGATAACTGGTTGGTCTAGGTTGGATGATATGCCTATCCTTGAACCCAGTGCTGGGACTAGGAGGAGGAAAGACTCAGATTGGACAGCCCTGGGTCCTCTGGATGGAGTTGGCCCCACAAGAACCACAAGGATTAATCAAACTTTCCATTAAAGGGGAGAGGGACGCCCCCACTGGAAGAGATAAAGGACTATCAAAATACGATGTCTAGGCCGAGCGCGGTGGCTCACACCTGTAATCCTATCACTCTGGGAGGCCAAGGTGGGAGAAGTTTGAAACCAGCCTGAGCAAGAGCAAGACCCCGTCTCTACTAAAAAGAGAAAGAAATTAATTGGCCAACTAAAAATATATAGAAAAAATTAGCTGGGCATGGTGGTGCATGCCTGTAGTACTAGCTACTCGGGAGGCTGAGGCAGGAGAATCACTTGAGCCCAGGAGTTTGAGGTTGCTGTGAGCTAG